>CM042565.1:13954512-14134512 GCA_023630585.1 Cranoglanis bouderius | reverse complement strand
AATCAGCCAATCATGTGACAGCGGCACAGCGCGTAAACTGCTGATTTCCTGGGACTTTCACGCACAACAGTTTGTAGAGCTCACACAGAATGGTGCGGAAAACAAAAAACATCCAGTGAGCAGCAGTTGATGAGAGTGGTCAGAAGAGAATGGCTAGACAGGTTCGAGCTGACAGGAAGGCTTCAGTAACTCGAGTAACCACTCTTTACAACCGTGATGAGCAGAACAGCATGCTCTTAATAGTTTTAATGGTATTTGTAGTGGAAACCATTAGAATTTCTATGATGGTTTCTACTGTTTTTTTTTTTCTTTTTTTCAGCAGGGTTATTATTGGTTATGGGTTGGTTGATTGTTTGTTTTGTTTTTTGTAGATTCGTGACATCCATTTCAAATCCACTTCAATTCCAGATGGTAGCGTGACCCAATGTGGAAGAGTTCGAGGGGGTGAATACTTATGCAAGCCGCTGTAAACTGCTTTGGAGAACAGCGCCTGGCAGATGGGGGAAATTTAAACACTTGGCTACACGATTTATTTATAGCATGCTAAAACCTCAGTGAGCTGTTCCTCCCCTTTTTACCCTGAAACCTGACGAGATAAATGTAAAACCCGTGCCTTGATATCTCATGAGCATCTTAATAAAAACAGACCAAGGTCACAAGCCCAGTGCTAGGAGAATTCTTGACACAAATCTTGGTTAAGAAGTATATATATATATATTAGAACCAGCTGTCAGTCTGCTCACTCGGAATTTACAGCAATGTTGATATGCACAGGATGGCGACTTCTCTTCTCCCGAGTGAATTTCTGCGCCTTGCTAACACAAAATTGGAAAATAAACTGGAAGCATGAGCGTCATCCTCTCTAAATCCTGATTCAGGTATCTAGAGTTTATAGTTGGACATGTGACCACGTCGCGGTCTTCAAATCTCTTGAATCAGAACCGGGTATGGAATGGAAATGATCCTAATCTCTCCAGCGATCTGTTTGTGAGCATCCAATTCGTGGAAGCTGTCGCATCAGTGGAGCCCGAGCTCATGACAGTTGCTAAGGGATCTGCGCGAAGTGCACAGGTTTGGAAATAATCTTCAGATTATTCATCTTCCACGCCTGGTGAGGTACAATAAAAAGCCGAGGCGCGCCGGGACATCGATCCGAACTCGTGAGGAAAGCAAAACGGGAGGGGGGGAACTCAATTATGGAATTCTGCACATACCAGAAGAAAAAAAAAATGGTGCTTTCAACTATCATTGTCTTTTAGAAAAATAAGTGATGCTTAATGAGCTGCAATGTTGTCAATATGTCTTTTCAGGCCTTGCAGATAAAAAAAAACAAAACAAAACAAAAAATCTGACAGTCTGTTATTAAAGTCTGGAGGAGATAAAAGTGTGCATGATACTCTGATCCAGAACCAGCGTCTTCCTTCAAATCTACGCCGTAGAGGATGTTCAGATCTGTTTTCAGATCCTCGACTAGTACGGAGAGGAAACAGAGATTCCAGATGGGCGACTGAAGAATGGTTTTAACTTCCATATGTTTCGTCTTGACAGGAACTGACAAATAGGAGAAATATATAAAGATATTGCTCTGGCAGCCTTGTGATATTTCAAATCACAGAAATTTCAACATCATTTCAACACATCATTTGAGATCTAAAATAAAAGGCAGCGTGTGAGGAAGAAGCTCAGTGAAACCGGTTCTGTGATGGAAATTCTATTCATTTATACAGGATACTGTAAATGTATTCAAATGTACAATGGCGTGAAATGAATCATCGCTTTGGGGGGGGGGGGGGGGGGGAGTCCTTGGAGGCTGAAGCCTCTTCATCATTGTCTGATTTGCCAAAGAAAGGTGCAATCGTATGGAACACAGAGTGCTCTGAATTAACGAATAAATAATAATAATAATGAACGCATTAACGAAGAAAAGAACCAAGTTATGCGAAAATGCGTTCGATATTAACTGAATCCCGTGTGGAACTTGCGTCGTAAAAGACAAACGGTATATAATCCGCGCTTATTCAAATACATTGTCATAATGTTGCGCTGTCGAATTCTTGAATCTGATTGGTCAGAAGGTGTTGATTCATTTTCTGTAACAGCAGCTTGGACAATAGTTCCGGCTGCAAGATTTACATCAATGCACTCGTTTTAATATGTTATCGTTTCTATAGTAACAACTAACACAGCGACTTGCATGGCGGATGCTCCGGCTCATCTATACGTCTAAACCCAATAATAAAACAAAACACATTTTAAAATCGTCGTTATTTAACAAAGGAAAACATGGAATCGTTGATTTGGTGAAGTCTTCCGTTTGGAGATGTTCGTTCAACTAACTTAGTTCGGCTAACTTGTTGTGCGGACAATCCGCAACATTAAACTGAAAATCGCTGTTGCTAGTTCACGAAGAAAAACGCTGATGTGGCCGATCAGTTTTCCGCCTGGAGACGTTTAGTTAACATTTTGGAAAGGAGTCTCCAGTGCCAGCATGTTGTAACATTCATAGGTAAAGCTGTAAAATGTTTTTTTTCGCCTCAAGGAAGTCTTCAAGATGGACGATGTTATGTTTCGCGGCTGCTCGGTAACAAGCTAGATCATTTCTCCGAGAGATAGAGAGGGAATAATTGCTTATAGCTGCTATAATCTAACTGATGACAGGAACTAATTTGGTTGCAGATGTTCAACAACATTAAATGTAACTATAAATGGATAAAATGCACAACGTTTTTTCAGTAGATGAAAAAACTGTAGTTGATGGAAATTTCTGTGGTATAAGAAGAACAAGACTTCTGGATGTGCTGTGTAACAATAACATATTGAGCTGCATCACTCCATACCGTTGTTGCTTATTATCCTGTAGCAGCACTTCCTCAAAGTGTTTTATTCCTTAGATAAATGTGTGCTTTGTTTGCACAAATATTTCATAATTGTGCTGAAGTTGATAAAAATTCTCAAAGGAAACAGATTTCACTTCCAGCCCGAGAAACTGAACAGACGTTTTTAACAGAAGCCCATTTTAGACGCAGGAGGCATTTCAATAATGGCCACATGATAGCTTTTTTATATTTATTTATTTATACCCAACGGTAAAAGACGTATTTTGCCTCTGGATCGCGTTCATGGCATACCAGGCTGTTGTGTACAGCCGTTTGTAATATTTGTGCAAAGTACCGTAATCTAACAGTCTCGTCCGTTTCTCGCCCTGTTAATGGAGTCACAGAGTATTAAGTGAGCAACGGCGCGTTCGAAGTTTTGCTCTCGGCTGCCATGTTGTGCGGTTTCTCCGGATTAAAAAAAAAAAAAAAAAAAAAGGCAAAGATCAGCTGAATGTGGTCCATCTGTTCCAGAACATACTGTAGCAGCCAACAAGAGATAATGACCTTTAGTTATGCTACTTGCTAACTCTATGCTGAGTAATCTGAATACACATTACTTATTCAGTGTTATTAGTTTTGCTCTACTGAGAATTGTGGGTAGTGTAGTACAGGATGCACCAGTTATTCTCAGCCATTATACCTAGCAGACTGATTAAAGTTCAGTGAACCCTGACAGAATGTTCCCATTACCGAATATAATGTTTGCCGTTCAATATTTGCTCCATGAGCAAACTTCTAAGCTAATGTAGCTAATGTAGAAACCAGTGTTTGAGACCCAGCTATCTAAAAATAAAATGGACAGAAATATGTTACAAAGCTAAAAAATAAAAAAAAATTTTTAATAAAGCAAGCCATCTTGAAGCTGGAATTACATTCTTCCGAAGCGCATGCTGTAGTTTAGACAGTAAGGTTGAATGGAGGCTGAAGAGGCTTAGTGGTTAGCACGTTTGCCTCACACCTCCAGGGTTGGGGGTTCGAATCCCGCCTCCAACTTGTGTGCAGGGAGCTTGCATGTTCTCCCCGTGCTTCGGGGGGTTTCCTCTGGATACTCCGGTTTCCTCCGCCAGTCCAAAGACATGTGTTGTAGGTTGATTGGCATCACTAAATTGTTCATTGTGTGTGATTGTGCCCTGCGATGGATTGGCACCCCACCCAGGGGGTCCCCTGCCTCGTGCCCCGAGTTCCCCGCAACCCTGCGTAGGATAAGCGGTGTGGATGGATGGACCTTTTCTACTTTTTTCATGAAAGTTTATATAGGAATAGTGTTACTGAGCCAAACGATTTCTTTGGAAGTAACTGTGTGTTTACACATCCAGTTTTGCACAATGCTAAACGTCCTTGTTGACAACAATAGCCTCAAGGGTCCAGGGCAAAACAAAAAGAGCAATATGTCAGACGTCTAGCATCTTGTCTGATCGACTACATATGGCGTGAATTTAAAAAAAAAAAAAAAAAAAAATCCCCTTCTAACATTTCAAAATGTGCTTAAAATTTTCCAAACGTTCGTGTGCTGTCTTTCTGGCTTTTTAAGCTGATTTCACATTAAAAGCCAAAATAAATTACATTTACAAATAAAGAAAATGGTTCCCTTTCTTGTGAGCAACCTTAGCCTCCTCCAAAACAAAAGAAGCAAATATCAGACATCAAATTTGCTTCACTACATTTGGTGAAAGAGTTCATTAAAATCCTTGGCTTTTAATTTGAAAACAGCCCAAAAGCCTGAAATTGAGCACATGGACAGAGCAAATGTCTCACACCATCTATATGTCTGGCAATTTTTAAAAAGGTGGAAGCAGATTATTATTTTTTTTAAATTACTGTTTAATTTCATTCAGCTTATGTTATAAAGGCACCAGGCAAATGCACAGGCACACAGTGACCAGCAAACACTGTTCTTTGGCCCTGTACTCTTTATCCAAACTACAAGGCTGCACTCATTCAGGTCTCACACATGAACACACACACACACACACACACACACACACACACACACACATACACTTCTTCCAAAATAGTCACTAGCCCCCCACCACATGATTCGATAATCCTGTGCAAACAACAGCACACTTATCAAAATGAAGGTCCGCTAACAAACAGACTTTATTTTGTAGGAACAAAACACGTCCTTCTGGCATTCGCAGATTGTTCCGTAAACATATGACGAGACCTTTACAACAACACAGGACCTCGTAAGTGTGTTATTGAATGCCTCTTCAGTGCCGTCAATGCAGTGTCATTTCGAAACACATACAGTGGTGCTTGAAAGTTTGTGAACCCTTTAGAACTGTCTATATATCTGCATAAACATGACCTAAAACATCATCAGATTTTCAAAAGTCAAAAAGGAGAAAGCCACCGCTCTCCAAAAAGAACATTGCTGCCCTTCTGCAGTTTGCTAAAGATCACGTGGACAAGCCAGAAGGCTAATGGAAAATGTTTTGTGGATGGATGAGACCTAAATAGAACATTTTGCTTTAAACTAGAAACTTTATGTTTGGAGAAAGGAAAACACTGCATTCCAGCATAAGAACCTTATCCCATCTGTGAAACATGACGGTGGTAGTATCATGGTTTGGACCTGTTTTGCTGCATCTGGGCCGGGACGACATGCCATCATTGGTGGAACAATGAATTCTGATCTGTTCATGATCCGACTCTCAAGTGAAAGTGTTACACGCAGCAAGACAACGACCCTAAGCACACAAGTCGTTCTACCAAAGAACGGTTAAAGAAGAATAAAGTTAATGTTTTGGAATGGCCAAGTCAAAGTCCTGACCTTAATCCAATAGAAATGTTGTGGAAGGACCAGAAGCAAGCAGTTCATGTGAGGAAACCCACCAACATCCCAGAGTTGAAGCTGTTCTGTACTGAGGAACGGGCTAAAACTCCTCCAAGCTGATGTGCAGGACAGATCAACAGTTACCACAGACGTTTAGTTGCAGTTATTGCTGCACAAGGGGGTCACACCAGATACTGAAAGCAAAGGTTCACATACTTTTGCCACTCACAGATATGCAATATTGGATCCTTTTCCTCAATAAATAAATGACCAAGTATAATATTTCTGTCTCACTTGTTTAATTGGGTTCTCTTTATCTACTTTTTGGACTCATATTTATGCAGAAATATAGACATTTCTAAAGGGTTCACAAACTTTCAAGCACCACTGTATAGGCACCATATTTACGATTCGCTCTTTTACTAAGTACACAACCTACTCCATCTACTTATACGCATAACTTCATAAAATAAGGAATAAAACACTTGCACGTGTGCTGTTATGTGAAGAATAATACACGACGGGCCGTCCTGTCATACGACATAATGCTGAGGAAACATGCATTATTTTCATTTATACCATGGTCTGTCAGAATACTCAATTCTGATTGGCTGGAAGGTGCGCATTCAACATTTGACATCAAACCGTGTACTGCACAGCAGGTAGTTCTCTCTAATAACTATTTATTATAATTCATTCAAATAAATGTAATCTTATCGCACTACTTTATCTCTCAGTATGATTTACAGCAGGCAGAATTCTACATCTAACGACCCGTATATAAAATAACTAAACAAAATTAACCGTTATTTTTATCCTTTCTGTCAAATATTGTTCTGCAAAAATCAATGACAGCTTTAACTTGTCAATGCTGGCAAGTGACCATGGTATAGCGGGATGATCCAATCTCTCACCAGCCTCTCTCTCTCTCTCTCTCTCTCTCTTTCTCTCTCTCTCTCTCTCTCTCTCTCTTTTTTTTTGCCAATAATGAATTTTTTTTTTTAATTAAAGATTTTGTCCTGTTTATAGTTCCTGTTATCATAACATTCTCTCATTTTTTAACAGCTGAAACCAGGGTGCCAGAGGTTTTAAACCAAGGGGGAAAGTATTCTCTGTCATCTCTGCATGTCTCTGTGTCTCTGTCTGTCTGTCTCCCTGTCGTTCTCTCATCATGACGCTCCATCTCTCTCTCTATCTATACGTCTTTTTTGGGGTCTCCAACATTTTATTTCATTCATATTTCTTTAATAATCATATCATATCTTTCTTTTGTGTCCGTTTGTAAGCATGCGTGGCATCGCCATGGTTAATCGATTCTGTGTTCTGATTGGCTGTTTGAAAGCGGGGTGGAAGCTTCTGCATCATCAGCACTCTTCAGATCATCAGCTCTCCAGATATCGAACCAATGAGCTGTACTTATTGACCTCGAGTTGCTCGTTGATGTAATCTGCATACAAGCCACAGGCTATCACCCAGGTCTTACTCACAATCCACAAACCCACACACACACACACACACACACACACACACACACACACACACACACACACACACAGTGAGAGGTACATCTAATCATGTGCAGGAAGACGCTTATTTATGCAGGAGCTGATCAGCTATTAGGGGAGATTAAACCTTGCTCTCCATACTCCCCCTGCCCTCCAGTTTTCCCTCTTTCTCTTCCTGTCTCACACTGTTTATTGTCCCTTTATGTCTCTCTGTCTCCGTCCATTTCCTTAACTGTCTCTCACTCTAAAAAACCTTTGTGTCAATGTTCCTATGTCCCTCTCTATGTCTCCATGTCTCTCTCTATGGCTCAGTGTCCCACTCTATGTCTCCATGTCTCTTTATGCCTCAGTGTCCCGTTCATTGTCTCCATGTCTTTCTCTCTATGCATCAGTGTCCCTCTCTATGTCCCCATGTCTTTTTCTCTATGTCTCAGTGTCCCACTCTATGTCTCCATGTCTTTCTCTCTATGCATCATTGTCCTGCTCTATGTCCCCATGTCCTGCTCTCTATATGTATCCATGTGCCTCACTACATCTTCATGGCCTTCTCTATTTGTTCATGTCTCTCTCTATGTCTCCATGTCCTGCTCTCTGTATGTGCCCATGTCCCTCTCTATCTCCATGTCCTGCTCTATGCCTTCATGACCCTGTCTATGTCTCAAGGTCTCTCTCTATGTCTCCATGTCCCTTTCTATGTCGTCATCTCCCTCTCTGTTTCCATGCCTCTCTCTGTATCTCCATGTCTTTCTCTATGTCTCCATCTCCTTCACTCGTTCTCATATTGATCTTAGTCTCTCTGTCCCTATCTGTGTACAAATCCCAGTCACTTACTTTATTTATCTCCCTACCTGTCTCTCTTTCTGTTAATGTCCTTCCCTGTCTCTTAATTTAAGATGTATTCCCATCTCAAATTTTGTCACAGTGTGTTAACTGTGTGTTAACAGCATTAACCCTGATTTATTCAGCACAGGAAGCTCAAGCACTTCAAACCTAAAACGTGGACAGGGGAGATGGCTGCATCAATACATGTTTCTGAAGAAAGGGTACAAATATGGACTTCAAATGTTCAGAGAGCAGTCGAGTAGTCAAGCTTATTTTAGCCCAGCAGTTCCCACACAAGAACTAAGAGAAAAGCCCTAATAGCAGGATAAGAATACATGTGTACTTCTGTGGTTTTGCACATCAGATGGTTGAGAACAAGACAGAAATGTCTCCTCACAGGCTTTTTAGATCAATACTGCAGCTATATAAGTGATCCCAATCAGGCCGGCTGGATTTATGGTCTGATCTCAAAACTTCTTCATCATCCGAGGGGTTTATTGGTCAAGACGAACATGAATAACATTCCAATTCTCTTGAATGTGTTAGAGAACCCCTCGCACGCGGAGTCGCTTGCAAAGCGAGCGGCTGACTCCCGGAGTCGTTCGCTGCACGAACACTTCCGCATTCCATTCTCCGCGTCACTGTCGAAGACTATCAGTTTGTTTACCTCCGCCATGTGCTCTTTTGTTTTTGTTTGACGTCATGTCTCTGCCCCCGTTTGTTTATTGGTTCATCATTTATTGTCTCATTATTAGTTGCAGGTGTGCTGAGTTACAGCTTGTTTAGTTTTATTATTTAAGCCCTGCCTTTTGTCCACTTCGTCGCGGAGTATTAGCTACCCACCTACGTACCGAAATACCTACCTACCTTTTGGATCTGTGCCTTGCTCTCGTGAATTTATGTTTTGCTCGTGTTTCATGGACTATGGATTATTCTCTCGTTGCCTTTTGGATCTATGCCTTGCCCATGTGAATTCTTGTTTTGCCTTTTTGGATTATACTCATTTAAGCTTCTTTGGATTATTGTTCATGTTCCTTTTTTCCCCTGTTCCTATAGTTTTGTACATGTTCCGTTACTTTTGCATTTCCCCCCATTAAAGTGATTTTTCCCCTGCGCATGCATCCAGCCCTCCTCCGTATTACATAATAGAATGAAAAAAGGACAAAGGAGTTAATGGCACTTCGAGCTACGTTCATCTGTGTAAGCCCTAGCAAGTGTGAGTTAATTAAAAAAGTAAATAATGGCAGATGTGGTAGTACTCTCCATTCTTTTTTTGTTTTCAGATGACATTATTCACTCTTTTTCTACAGAGCTTTTGCTCCTCAGCGCACATAATGGCTTTACTCATCCAAGTTGTGTAGACACGAGCACAGACTCGAGTGCACGGAATGACAAATTCGTAATAACAAATATGCGTCTGATCCATGACTTCAAAACGAGTGATTATTTCAGCTTCAGCTGCATGAAAACAAGCTCCCACCCACAGCTTCCGTATTTATGGGATATAAGGAATATAAGGAATGAAACACGTATAGTGGATCTAAAAAAATCTACACATCCCTGTTAAAATGGCAGGTTTTTGTGATGTAAAGATAAATCATGTCAGAACCTTTTCTACCTTTATTGTGAACTTTGAACGTATTAATTACAATGGAAAATAATAAGAATGATTTTTAGGGAAGAAAAATGAAAAATAAAAAATGTACGATAACCTGCTTGCATAAGTGTGCACACCCTTTTATGATTGAGAATTTGGCAGTGTTCAGAATCAACCAATCACATTCAAACTCACGTTAAATACTAATTACTATACACCTGCCATCAGTTAAAGTGACTGATTGTTAGAATGTCCCTCTCGCTACGCAGCTAGCGGAGGCTAGCGAGTAGCGCATTTCCGCATTCCACACTTCGCGTTACCAAGAAGAGTAGCGCAAGCTTTATTCTCAGAAACCCGCTGGACTTTTCATTCTTAGATTCTCTCTTTGTTTGTAGTACCACGTGCTTGTGTTTTGGTTTTCGTCTTGTCTCCGCCTCCTTTGTGTTTATTGGTTCCCCGGTTTATATCATGTCTCTGCCCCCGTTCGCTCATTGGTTTTCTGTTTATTGTTTTATCATTAGTCTCAGGTGTTCTGTGTTTCATTCGTTTGCCCCTAATGTGTCTGTCTATAAAAAACCCCCTTTTGTTTCCGCTTCCTTGCAGAGTATTAGATTAGATTTAGTTTGACTCAGCATGTGCTGTAAGCCGGCTTCCTTCTCGTCTTCTCTCGCCCCTAGTTCATGGTTCCCAGACCATAGCTCTATGTTCTTAGTTCCCTGTCCTTAGCTCATTGTTCGTGGTTCCCATACCACATCCTAGCGACGTGCGTTTCCTCCTTTTTTGTTTTTGCTTCGTTCATGTGTTTTTCTCCTTTTGTGCATTACCAACCTATGGATTACTTCTTTGTGGATTACTGCCTTATTCTGGATGGATTACCTCTTTTTTGGATTATTGCCTTATTTCTGATGGATTACCTCTGTTTGGTTTATAGCCTTACGTTTGATGGATTTTGGTTTGTTTTCTGTTCTATTACTTTTGAATGTTCTGTTACTTTCGACCATTCCTAATAAACTGACTTTTCCCCTGCGCATGCATCCTGCCTCCTTCCATCCAGTTTACGTAACACTGATTAACCCCAAATAAAGTAGAGCTGTTCCTGTTCTCTTCTTGGTGACATCCAACTAGAAAAGCCATGGGCCACAAAGAGCTTACAAAGCAGGTATGGGGTCTCACTATTGAAAAATATTAATCAGGAGAGGGTTACAAAAAAAAAAAAAAATCCAGGGCATTGGATATACCATGGAACACTGTAAAGACAGTAATCAACAAGTGAAGAATATAGGGCAGAACAGTGACAGGACATCCCTCTAAAATTGATGAGAAGGTCAGGAGAAAACTGATCAGGGATGCTGCCAAGAGGCCTACAGCAACATTAAAAGAATTGTAGTAATTTCTTGTAAGTACTGGTTGCTCCCTACATGTGACGACAATCTCCCGAATTTTTCATATCTCTGGGCTATGGGGTAGGGTGGCTAGATGGAAGCCTTTTAATAGCCAAAGAACTAAATAAAAAATACATCCAATCTCCCAAAACCATGTGGAATAATGTGTTATGGTCTGATGAGACCAAAGTTGAACTTTTTGGCCATAATACCAAAAGATATGTTTGGCACAAAAAAACACAGCACATCACCAAAAGAACACCAGCACCACGGGGAAGCATGGTGGTGGCAGCATCGCACTTTCTTCATACTTTATTTTCACTACGGGAAAATAATCCATGACGGAATGGTGTGATGCATCCTGACAAGAAGTGGACTTACCGTACTGTTAGCACACTGAAGAGGATTATTTTCTTTTAACTGCATGTTCCTGTTATCACTCAGCTATAGTCATTCTCTCACCAGACTCTCTTTTTTAGTATTTTATTTTTCATTTGATTTTAATTAAACTCTAAAGTAAATTTAAACGTGAAAAATTAGTATGTGTAATACACTGCACTGTGTTTTGTTCCTCTAGGAGAACCCTTAAAGGTTCTGTGGAGAAACCTACAACAAAGAAATTTCCTGGTTACAATTAGAAACCCCTTTAAAAAAAAAAAAAAAAAAAAAGGTAAACATTCAAATGAGCATTTATGGATTGTTGCTGTGATTGAATAAATGTAAAATAAACAAACAAACAAAAAAAAAAACCCATCAATTTAAAAATAGTAAAGTTTATTATAAAGTTATATCACCTCATCCATAATATTCTCTCTCTCTCTCTCTCTCTCTCTCTCTCTCTCTCTCTCTCTCTCTCTGTCTCATGATAAATGTATAGCTAAATCAGTGCAGTGGATCTCTTATTAACATAACAGTAGCCAGCCACACACACACACACACACACACACACACACACACACACACACACACACACACACACACACACACACACACACAGTGTTGGATCACAAACACATAGTGAGTCTCATTCAGCACATTAATTACTGCAAGGTCACTCAAGGTCACCTCTCTCTCTCTCTCTATCTCTCTCTGTCTCTCTGTCTCTCTCTCTCTCTCTCTCTGTCTCTCTGTCTCTCTCTCTCTCTATCTATCTCTCTCTCTCTCTCTCTCTCTCTCTTTTCAAATAAATAAATGAGTAAACTTTGACAATGATTTCAATGACACATATTTAATCTCTACCACAACACACACACTGATCTGCCACAAACACACACACTGACCTGCCACAACACACACACTGACCTGCCACAACACACACACTGACCTGCCACAACACACACACTGACCTGCCACAAACACACACACTGACCTGCCACAACACACACACCCACCACGGCACAATGACATCACATGAGAGGACTCAGGTGGAGCAGAGCCAGAAAATAATAAAACACAGATACAAGTTGAGAACATGTTGAGTGCTCTGTGTGTGTGTGTGTGTGTGTGTGTGTGTGTGTGTGTGTGTGTGTGTGTGTTTGAGTTGCTTGAGTGCCACCCTGAGAGAAGTACAGTGATCCAATCTGCAGAGTGGGGAATCAATGTTTCCGGGGAACGGCACAGGGAATGCTGGAGAGGGAAGATGCAGCTCACACACTATTTATGCTGCTTGGTAATTGTCTTTCTCATAAATTTATGAGAAAGACAATTACCAAGCAGTGTAAGTTATGCAGACAGTGTGTGTGTGTGTGTGTGTGTGTGTGTGTGCATGACGAATGGTCTGGGTTTTTGTATGACCGCACTGTATTGTGTTACTAATGTTGGGTTAAACAGAATCTGCCTCTGTTTTTCAGATTACTTTCTGATAAATGACTTTATATGCATGAATATTACACCTGAGCATGTGTGTGTGTGTGTGTGTGTGTGTGTTTGGCAGTTGCTGGGTGTTTCTAGGTCAACAAGGACAGATTTGATCATGTGACATCACCAAGAGTCTTTAATTTCTTCAGGATAATTTACTGGTCAAGTCTCTAAATGCTAAACAGTTTATCTTAGCTAACATCATAGCTAAAGTTAGCTAGAAGTTTCGCTAGCAGTTGATTAACAAGGAATAAAACACGTGTTCCCCTAATAGCACAACAATTAGCCAATGCTAGCCATGTTTATCTGTTAAAGTAGGACACATAATACTTTTAATCCAAAATTATAACCATGCTCGGTAGCTAATATTAGTTATTAGCAAGCTAGCATGAATTAAACTAGTATGTTGTATAGTTTAAAATGTCATGTTCATCAAGCTGTCATTAGCTTAACCATGTTCACTGTGTAATCAAAACACTTAGCCAGGCTCACTACCAATCTAGCTAACCTTAGATGAATTATTTTAGTATAAAATTAAAACCGGATGTTTGCTAGCTGTTAATGATAGACTGCACTGTGCATTCAAAACACGTAGCCAAGTTAACTAACAAGCATGGCTAAACTGTTTTACTGTGTAATTGAACAAAAAAACAGCCAAGGTCGCTAGCATGCTAGCTAAGGTTAGGTCGTTAATATTAGTTTAACTATATTTCATGTGTAATTAACGTTTAATAAACTAGTGTGTTGGTGTCACATGATTAAATTTACTATTGGGTGAGCGAATTTAATTTAAGCTCCGTCCTTCAGGGTCTAAAATTAGGAACTGTGTGTGTGTGTGTGTGTGTGTGTGTGTGTGTATGCTTTTGTGCATCAACTTTACTGAGTGTGTTTGCTATTCAGACCACATTACCAGCATGCCCTTTCTAGTGTGTGTGTGTGTGTGTGTGTGTGTGTGTGTGTGTGTGTGTGCGTGCGTGCGTGCGTGCGTGCGTGTGTGTGTGTGTGCATGTACACAATGCCGGCCAGAGCAGAAAGAAAGGAAAAGGGCAGCGAGTGTGTACTGATTGGCTGACGATGTGCCCTGACTTTTTGTAGCTCCCAAGCCGCCTTATTAACAACAGTCCAAGTTGAACACGTTTCTCACACCTCTGTTTGTCTGTTAATTACTCAGTTTTTGTGTGTGTGTGTGTGTGTGTGTGTGTGTGTGTGTGTGTTGCTTCAGAAATAGTTATTGTGTCCTTAGTAACAACTTTCACAGGCGGACACTCCATATAAACAGATTTTTTAATAAGGAAAAATGTGTGTAATCGTTGATACGGTGACGTTTTCTATGATGAGATGTTTAGTAAAGTTTTTTTTAAAATTTTTTTGAAGGAGTCTCCAGTGTCAGCGCTTTGTCGGTGAGAGCTAAAAATCTCAGTTCGGAGGAGATCATTTTTATTTGCGGTCTCTCTGTAACACAGCAAGCTGCCTCATTAACGTGTTTGCCTCATTAACTTCAAGATAGAGAAAAAGAATAAGCTATAACAGGAAGTAACGTGTGTCGTGGAGGTAAATGTAACTATGAATGGATAACAAGTATGATATATCATTCTTACACTGCTGCAGTGTAAGAGGGATAAATCACGTCAGGACATGCTGTTATTGGAAAGTAATCAGCTTCATATATTAAACACGTTCTCTAACTGCTGTTAGCACAGCACACCACGCTGTCATTGATTAGTTTCCTATAACAGCATGCACCAAAGTGTTGATTTTGAAGAACGAGAAATATTCCAAAATCTGACATTGAAAAAAATGATTGAATAAATTTAAATCAGAGGTACTCGCAAATATGGACGCCTATGACATTGTATTGTGCTGACGCATGTTTAGGCACGTAGATCGCGTTAAATGGTATTTCAGGCATTTAGGAAAGGTTTAGATCTCTGTCGAATTTATCTGAGTGAATCGTTGTTAAATATTTAACTCATTTTACTGAATCGAATGGCCTGAATCAGTAAAATGAACCATTTTTTTCAGTCTGTAATGGCTGTAATTGTGTTAATGTTAATCTGTTCTGGAGTTTTGAAGAGCTTTTCTTTTTTTTTTCTCTCCCCCTTCTGTTGTTACAGAGCCTTAGGAATGCAGTGGATAATTAAAGAACAGGTCAACATGCTTCTCTTTTTGGACGTCAGCGAGAATAAATCCAAGGCGGTTTATTCCACGACGTGCCAATTGCCAGGACAAATTAATGGAATAAAGCTGTTACTGTCTCACTGTCCTTGAGGGCCATTATTTCAAATCTGTCACTCACAGAATCATGGTTAATTATTTCAGTAAAGAAACTTTTATTACGAAGATTAAACTACTCAATTCATTAATTCCTAATGAAACAGAAGGTAAAATTGTTTTTACAAGACCTCTCTGGGCATTTGTGTTAAAAGTTTAATTGCTGTATTTTTGCACTTTTTATGGAAAAAAGAGAGAGTTTTGCAGGAATAAGGGATATATAGTGGGGTTATTCTACTCCTCAACATGGACAGAGTGGTCAGTGCCCTTCGAGGATCACGGCTGATTGTTTTGTGGAACAGTGAGATGAAAGTGAACCCAGCAGTGGTGTTCATCTCGACTACACGCCTCCTTCCTTCTGCCCACAATTATCGCTGTTCATGCCGTTTGTCTGCGTTAGAGAGAAGGATGTGACCGGGGTTTTTTTTTTTGGAAAGTAATCTGAAACATAAACAACACTGATCACTTCCCCTGGGGCAAAATTAGATAACTGTGAGGCTTCTGCAGACACATGGTGAGCCTTAATGATAATACGTCATCAAGATGATAAATGAGACACGGAGACACACACACACACACACACACACACACACACACACCTTATCAGGAGGGCAAAGAATCATGGTTTAACAAAGGAGGTGTGGCCTCTGTGTTAGTCAGTACCAGTAAAAGAGGTGTGGCCTCTGTGTGGATCAGTACCAGTAAAAGAGGTGTGGCCTTTGTGTCTGTCAGTCCTAAAAAAGGAGGTGTGGCCTTTGTGTTTGTTAGTCCCAAAAAAGGCGGTGTGGCCTTTGTGTCTCTCAGTCCAAAAAAAATGGAGGTGTGGCATCTTTGTCATTCCCAAAAGGGAGGTGTGGCCTCTTTGTCAGTCTCAATAAAGGAGTTGTGGCCGCTCTCTGTCAGTACCAAAAAAAAGACATGTGGCCTCTCTGTTTTTCAATCAAAACAAAGAAGGTGTGGCCTCTTAGTTTGTGCCAGATCCAATGAAGGAGGTGTGGCCTCTTTTTCTGTGTCAGTCCCAAAAAAAAGGAGGAGTGGCCTCTACGTCTGTGTCAGTTCCAAAAAAGGAGGTCTGGCCTCTTTGTACATCAGTCCCAATAAAGGATGCATGGCCTCTGTGATTGTCAGTCCCAATAAAGGAGGTGTGGCCTCTGTGATTGTCAATCCCAATAGAGAAGGTGTGGCCTCTTTGTATGTCAGTCCCAATAAAGGAGGTGTGGTCTCTGTGATTGTCAGTCTCAATAAAGGAGGTGTGGCCTCTGTGATCATCAGTCCCAGTAGAGGAGGTGTGGCCTCTTTGTATGTCAGTCCCTATAAAGGATGCATGGTCTCTGTGATTGTCAGTCCCAATAAAGGAGGTGTGGCCTCTGTGATCATCAGTCCCAGTAGAGGAGGTGTGGCCTCTTTGTATGTCAGTCCCTATAAAGGATGCATGGTCTCTGTGATTGTCAGTCCCAATAAAGGAGGTGTGGCCTCTGTGATTGTCAGTCCCAATAAAGGAGGTGTGGCCTCTGTGATTGTCTCTGTGATTTTCAGTCCCAATAAAGGAGGTGTGGCCTCTGTGATTGTCTCTGTGATTGTCAGTCCCAATAAAGGAGGTGTGGCCTATGTGATTGTCTCTGTGATTGTCAGTCCCAATCAAGGAGGCGTGGCCTCTGTGGTTCACATCTAATGTTTTAAAGTGTGGGCGTGCGCTCTGCCATCATTAGCTGTAATTACACCATTTTGCCTGAATGTCCTGCTCCTGTTGTGGAGGTCATTTTAAAAGCACCACGCACACCACACTTGATAAGCTTGCTGTGTGATTAACAAATAATAAGGCACATAGCTTCTGGTACAGTGAGAAATTCAGAAACAAAAACATGGCCGAAGAAAAAACGGACAGAAAGAGATGCATACTGGGTGAGAAATGATAAATAAGTGAGAAAGTTGAATATCGTTGCTGCGGGAAAGAAGCGTGACAAAACCATCGTTAACTCACTGAAACGTGTTACGTCCTGAGCTCTGTTTTACATGAATATACAGAGAGATTGATGGTTTTCAGCAGCTCGTTCTTACGGAAAACACTACAAAAATGATCAGTTTAAGTTTCCTGTGAAGCTGTAATCTAATTGGATTGTAACTGAATGTGACAATGTTTGCTGTCTGCCGTAGGAAATAAGACAGGATGAAAAATGGAATCTTCCCTTGACGGCTGCAGTCAGAGTTGAGCAGTGTTAAGCAGAACAAAGGCAGAACCGCTGTAATAATTGTGAGCCAGACGTTTAGACGGATTTTCAGTGTCTTTATTACGGCTTTTCCAAAAACCTGTCATAATCTAAAGCTGAACTGGTTGTACCAGTTGCAACAGGTAATGTTTATCTATTGTATTAGATAAAACATAACGGGGGTGCTGTTACAGGAAACTAATCAACAACAGGGTGGTGTGAGGTGACCTGACAGTGCATCCTGTTGTGTTTTATTCCTTTGATACTACAGCAATTTGCCAATGATTACAATTTTGTATTACTATTTAATTACTGGGGCCACGGTGGTTTAGTGGTTAGCACGTTTGCCTCGCACCTCCAGGGTTGGGGGTTTCGAATCCCGCCTCCGCCCTGTGTGCGTGGAGTTCGCATGTTCTCCCCGTGCTTCAGGGGCTTCCTCCGGGTACTCCAGTTTCCTCCCCCAGGCCAAAGACATGACTGGCTGACTGGCATTTCCAAATTGTCCATAGTGTGTGAAAGTGTACGCGATTGTGCCCTGATTGACCCCGTCCAGGGCGTCCCCCACCACAGTGCCCTGGGATAGGCTCCAGGCTCCCTCGCGACCCTGTGTAGGATAAGCGGTATGGAAAAGGGATGGATGGATTATTTAATAACACGTTGTACTTTTTAAAATCCATTTCTAGTTAGTTTATGTTGTGGAACGTCCACAAAAAGTTAGTTCATCACTTATCGTCGCTCCTTCATGTTCTTTTGAAGTTTGACAAAAAAAAAAAAAAGTTTGTTAGAGAGAAATGGCGGCGAACGTAAGGGAACATCTTTATCTCACGCTGGAGACTCACGTTTTCAAAAACGTTCCTGTGTCGTTATTATTATTGAAAGGTTAATGTGGTCGAATGAGTTCCTTAAAATAAACCTGTGTGACAGCCGGATTTACAGCTGGAACACCTTCCCATCCGGGATGTTCCCAGGATAGCACTTACTAAGGATGATGATGATGATGAAAATGTGTGAAAGGTAATTTAAACAAAAACGCTAAAATATAGATTTTAGTGTAAAAAAAAACAAAACTGACTGTCAGTGTAATTCTTTCTTTTAGTTTCCTTGGGATTTTTCTATTACAGCTATAAAAGATGATAGCTAGTAATTTTCCTCGATGCAAGAGCAAAGCTGAAATCCTCAAGGAACAAGACAGAAATGTGTAATTCCGGCTTTTCTCGTAGCTTAACTCTGACATTTTATGATAATACACCAAGTACCTTTTTCACTAAAAGGCTAATAGATTATATACTAGAGACACATTTTCGGTTTTATTCCCACCCACAAAACATTTACACCCAGCTGTACACATCCACAATTACTTTTATAAACTGGTCCTAATATATCTGAATAACTGAAGCCTACACTGAAGCATACGTTTACTGAGGCGTTTTTGTTGTTTCTGAAAGTGTTCAGGCTTTTCAGAAATGTACTGCAATATCTGAAGGAGAATACAAAGAGACATCGAGAGAGAGAGAGAGAGAGAGAGAGAGAGAGAGAGAGAGAGAGAGAGTATGAAACTGTACAGATAGTGATATAAATATACCACTTTCCACACTTTCTCTTTTTAACAACACATCAATAGCTGATTAAAATGCTAATGGTTAATTAGCTGCTTTGACAGTATTGTGTTTACAGTTCTCTTCTCATAAATACACTTCGATTTTATTTAGAATAGTCACGGTCACTGTTTATGTTTCATACGATCATTCCAGTAACATTACAAGAATTTGAATTGAACTGAGAAAGACAGCAACACACAGGAAAGTCTAGACGTTCAGAGATTTTTTTTTTCCAGCTCAGCTATTACAATCATTCAGCTTCTTTTTCCCCCTCGTTGGTAATAACGTCAGAGTCGTGTTAATGTGTCTGTAATGTCCAGCGTCCTTCTGATGAGGGCATGAAGATCTCTCAGACGCTGATCTCTCACCCTAAAGATGGTGCTGAGGGGCGCCTCACCTCTCCTTTCCTCTCCTCTACTACAGAGAGACGCCACAATCACATTACTGCTGAACTCTCGCAGGATCACGGACTTCTCACCCCATCCTCACTGTACACACCTGTTTACCTTTCACTGTACACACCTGTTTACCCGTCACTGTACACACCTGTTTACCCGTCACTGTACACACCTGTTTACCTGTTTACCCTTCACTGTACACACCTGTTTACCTGTTTACCCATCACTGTACACACCTGTTTACCTGTTTACCCATCACTGTATACACCTGTTTACCTTTCACTGTACACACCTGTTTACCCCTCACTGTACACAGCTGTTTACCTGTTTACCCTTCACTGTACACACCTGTTTACCTGTTTACCCTTCACTGTACACACCTGTTTACCTTTCACTGTACACATCTGTTTACCTGTTTACCCTTCACTGTACACACCTGTTTACCCTTCACTGTACACACCTGTTTACCTTTCACTGTACACATCTGTTTACCCATCACTGTACACACCTGTTTACCCTTCACTGTACACACCTGTTTACCCTTCACTGTACACAGCTGTTTACCTGTTTACCCTTCACTGTACACACCTGTTTACCTTTCACTGTACACATCTGTTTACCTGTTTACCCTTCACTGTACACACCTGTTTACCTTTCACTGTACACATCTGTTTACCCATCACTGTACACACCTGTTTACCCTTCACTGTACACACCTGTTTACCTTTCACTGTACACATCTGTTTACCTGTTTACCCTTCACTGTACACACCTGTTTACCCTTCACTGTACACACCTGTTTACCTGATTACCTTTCACTGTACCCTTCACAGTGATAATGTGGAATTGCTAATCTGATGATGATGGTGACGATGATGATGATTGATAATAATGATGACGTTAAAGATGATACCAGATGAAGATAATCAGGAAAGATGACAAGCGCGATGATGGTTGGTTATACATGTAACAGATGCGATGAGGAGGAGGAGGAAGAGGAAGGATACGGATGATGATTACAGAGATATTAAGGGTTTATAATAATGATAAATAATGAAAATGATGAGAATGGGTTAATATGATGATGATGATGATGATGATGATGATGATGATGATGATGAAGTGTCATAAAGCACTTGGGGGTGTGCTGATAAAGGAAAATGGGCTGGTGTGATTATTTTTCTATAGCTCTATAACAGCGCGTCCTGAGATGTTTTATTCCTCATGCACATCATTGCACCTGTTTTCTGGAGGAAAACTGACTAACAGCAGGCTCGCTCAGAGGAAAGTGTTCTGTGGGAGGGATCTGAAGGACCTGCGGCAGAGTGAGGAACGTTTATAAACCTCTCACATCACCATAATAACACTGCAGAAGAAAAGCGTGCGCTTAAAATAAAAAAGCATGCCAGTCAAATTCACAGAGGGAGAGGCCTCTGCTCTGCTAACACTTTAATCAGTAGCACTCTTCTCTAAAGTTCATGGCACTAAGCACTAAGTGTGTGTGTGTGTGTGTGTGTGTGTGTGTGTGTGTGTGTGTGTGTGTGTGTGTGTGTGTGTGTGTGTGTATATAGAAGAGATTGTGGTAGGTGGAGACAAACACATTACATTTCACTTTAATTAGACAGAAGCCTACAGCAGCTACAAATACACCCACACAGGTCTAAGAACAGGTGTGTGTGTGTGTGTGTGTGTGTGTGTGTGTGTGTTAGGCATGAATGAACAGCTGTCATGGTGTCTCCATCAGGAAGTTGCCAGAGTAGCAGAAGAACACAATACAGCCTCTGCCGTGTGTGTGTGTGTGTGTGTGTGTGTGTGTGTGTGCGTGTGTTTGTATGTGTGACAGGCATCAGAGACACTAACAGACTCCTGGGACAGTGAGGGGGGGGGGGGGGGGGGGGGTGTTATCCCTGTTCAGACACGACCCCTCAGGCACACTGTAAAATCAATCACCCTGAACATCTCACTACACTACACACACACACACACACACACACACACACACACACCCCCACCCACACACACCCACACACACACCCACACACACACACACACACAGGCCTATAGACTGTATCCCAGGATACATCCCAACTCCTTGAATGGGCCTGCAGCTGGAGAGCTGCTGCAGAAGGAGATAAACACACACACACACACACACACACACACACACACACACACACACACACACACACACACACACACACACACACACACAGAAGGATATATCCCAGAAGTCCTGGCTGCCAAAAAGGGCTTACAGCTGGAGAGATTTTGCAAAACACACACACACACACACACACACACACACACACACACACACACACACACACACACACAGAGCTCATCATGCCCATCTTTAACTGTTGACGCACAAAAACATACAAAACATTTATAACCGTGGTTTCATCTTATCCCGTCATACACTGTATGACCTCTGACCTCGGACTAAATGTATATAGAGACATTACGATGAAGCCCCGAACTGCAAGTTGTGAAAAAAATACAAAATAAGTGCTTTATGGTTATTTATTATCCCATTATTTCGACATATACAGTGGGGGGAAAAGTATTTGATCCCCTGCTGATTTTGTACGTTTGCCCAAAGAAATGATCAGTCTATAATTTTAATGGTAGGTGTATTTTAACAGTGAGAGACAGAATAACAACAACAAAAATCTAGAAAAACACATTTCAAAATAGTTATAAATTGATTTGCATTTTAATGAGGGAAATAAGTATTTGATCCCCTATCAGTCAGCAAGATTTCTGGCTCCCAGGTGTCTTTTACACAGGTAATGAGCTGAGATTAGGAGCACTCTCTTAAAGGGAGTGCTCCCAATCTCAGATTGTTACCTGTATAAAAGACACCTGTCCACAGAAGCAATCAATCAATCAGATTCCAAACTCTCCACCATGGCCAAGACCAAAGAGCTGTCCAAGGATGTCAGGGACAAGATTGTAGACCTACACAAGGCTGGAATGGGCTACAAGACCATCGCCAAGCAGCTTGGTGAGAAGGTGACAACAGTTGCTGCGATTATTCACAAATGGAAGAAACTGTCAGTCTCCCTCGGTCTGGGGCTCCATGCAAGATCTCACCTCGTGGAGTTTCAGTGATCATGAGAACGGTGAGGAATCAGCCCAGAACTACATGGGAGGATCTTGTTAATGATCTCAAGGCAGCTGGGACCATAGTCACCAAGAAAACAATTGGTAACACACTACACCGTGGTAGGTCACCCTGCTCAAGAAAGCACATGTACAGGCCCATCTGAAGTTTGCCTGAATGATTCAGAGAAGAACTGGGTGAAAGTGTTGTGGTCAGATGTGGTCAGATCTCTTTGGCATCAACTCAACTCGCCGTGTTTGGAGGAGGAGGAATGCTGCCTATGACCCCAAGTCATAACACCATCCCCACCCTCAAACATGGAGGTGGGAACATTATGCTTTGGGGGTGTTTTTCTGCTAAGGGGACAGGACAACTGCACCGCATCAAAGGGACGATGGACGGGGCCATGTACCGTCAAATCTTGGGTGAGAACCTCCTTCCCTCAGCCAGGGCATTGAAAATGACCTTAATGACTTGGAGAGGATCTGCAAAGAGGAGTGGGACAAAATCCCCCCTGAGATGTGTGCAAACCTGGTGGCCAAATACAAGAAACGTCTGACCTCTGTGATTGTCAACAAGGGTTTTGCCACCAAGTACTAAGTCGAAGGGGTCAAATACTTATTTCACTCATTAAAATGCAAATCAATTTATAACTATTTTGAAATGCGTTTTTCTGGATTTTTTTTGTTGTTATTCTGTCTCTCACTGTTAAAATACACCTACCATTAAAATCATAGACTGATCATTTCTCTGTCAGTGGGCAAACGTACAAAATCAGCAGGGGATCAAATGCTTTTCCCCCCCACTGTAGTGAAAATGAGTTGACACACATGCAGTGTACAGTACTGTGCAATTATGGAAATTCACTAAAATACATTCAGGTATCAAACATCAAAATAACTGCTAACTGAATTCCTTTCATTTAAGAGTTAGGACTCAAAATAATATTGAAAAAAAAAAATCAATTTATAAAGTAAAAATAAGGACATAGCACATCAACTTTTTTTTTTTTTTCAAAACTTGAGATTTCCTAAGAAATAAAGCAACAAAAAAATGACAACTTAGACTTAAGACTTAAGTAGACTTAATGTGCACCTTAATCAGGATAAATTTGTAATTTTCTCTATGTTTTGGCCTTCCCTCCACACTGAGACGGCGTTTTTGTCCGGTGAGAACGGAGCTTTTCGAAAACGCTCTCCCAAGGGGATAAATTTGAAAACGCTGTTTGAGAAAACGGAGATATTCAAAAAACGATGGCGTCTTTTTAGTCATGTGACCCATCCGACTCAAAGCAAACAAGACGGTGGACGATGCTGTACTGCAGATGTTGATAGCTTTGTTGAAGTTTAATGTCACTTTACAACCTTCAGACTGCGTTTTTAAATAAACACTTGACGGAAATGACGCAGGCCGAAGCTTCTTATGTTTTTACGCATGTGCGGTGTAGCGAAGTGAGCGTTTTCAGACGTTTCAGTGTAGACGAGCATTTTTTTTTTTTGGAAAACGTTTGGAAACGCCAGGGTAGACGGACAGTGTTTCAAAACGAAAATGCGGTTTTCAGATCTGTCCGGATGAATGTGGACGTAACCTTAACGTTTGGACTGAAATAACCTTAATTTAACACGACATGCTAATGTGACAAATTCAAACAATTGGCACGAATGATGAACGTGGTCCAGTTTCTTGAGTTCACAGCACGAGTTCCTACCTGCAATTACTTCCCATTTACTGTTTGACACACAAAAATAGACCAAAAGAAAAAAGGGAAAAAAAAGACCTAGAACCATGGTTTCATCATTCACTGAGAATTTACAAAGAAAAATAAAGCTTGGAAGGAAGTAACAGAGATCATTGGTGCAAATGAAGCTAGAGCGTGTAACATGTACGTAAATCAAACACAGTTTTCACGCTGATTAGTGCTGTATTTAATTTAATTTGTGTTTAACTAGTTACCTAGTTAGTATATATGTATGTAGCTAAGACCATTTATCATTGTAACCAACAACAACAACAACAAGCGTCATGAGTGACTTGTTAGCATAAACGTCTCTCTTTCGGAAGTTTCCAGAAATCTATAGCAGCGACCTCCCTTGGAGTGAAACCTGTAAACCGCACCACTTGAAATCTGAGGTCTCAACCGTGAGAGTGTATAAAATCCAGCTGACATCCACCCGGCTGTACACGTGTGACTCGTCGGCTAACGACCTTGCAAGCTCGGGAACGGGGCCAGGACAGCCGAGTGACACAATATGGCTGTTAATTAACGTCTCGCTCAGTCCTGCAGGTCACGTGAAGTGCATATGCAGCCATATGGCTTATTCATGATCTCCCTCTCTCTCTGTCTCTCTCTCTCTCTGCAGTGTGGCATCAGAGAGAAAGAGGAGAGGGTAAATAATAGCAGCGATGTTTCTCCATGTCCCGTGCTAACCTCACCTTGAATGGGCCGCTGCCAGCTGGCTTTACATCTGTTCCTGCTTAATGCAATCCGGCTCATAATTACAGAGCAGCAAAATGCACATTTCCCTGCAGGTTATTGCGCGATGACCGATGTCATGTTACCTAATACGGATTTACAAATGATCTACTACACGTGCTTATCTGCTAAAAATCTGTTCACCTGAAAGCTAGGCTTTGCATTTACCTTCACACTTTCATGAACAACACTCACACACACACACACACACACACAGACACACACAAACACACAGACGTATGTTGTCGATTGGCTTGCACAAAAATGCCACTGGTCACACAGTACACTTTTAAACACCAAAAAAAAACAGAATTGACATTCTCACAAACACAGCACTGCACTAATAATGCCAGCTAATTACTTAGCTTAGCTAATAGTACCCTTCCAGGAGTAGCTATTTAACTTTAGCCACTAGCTGACATCACTACCAAGCTAGGTACTGTTAGTTTATGTATTATACAGTTGAAATGAATTCAGTTACCATATTGTTTAAACTAGTAGCCAATTATGTTAGCAAGCTAACTAGCTAGTTAGTCTAACTATTATGTTAGCCAGGTTAGCCTAACATTAGGTTATATTTAACCAGCTGTCAAAGTCACTAGTGAGCTAGCTATCTTTAGGCTAACTGTTATATTCTGTAAACAAGATTTTAGTGATTCAGATCATTTGAATCTGTTCTTTTTAAATGATTCCTTCAGATTCATTGCTGTCTAAGACAGGATGTGCGTGTAAGTTTCACCGATTCAAAAGTATGATTCACCTAGAGAGAGGATCGAATCTAGGCCTTGACAGAGATGATTCACTGACTCACTCACTGATGAGAGAGGATTGAAATCTGTCATGACCAAAAGGATTCACTGACTCACACAATGATTCTCTTAATGAAAGAGGATTGAATCTCCGTCATGACCACAAGGATTCACTGACTCACACAATGATTCGCTTGATGAAAGAGGATTGAATCTCCGTCATGACCAGAAGGATTCACTGACTCACACAATGATTCGCTTGATGAAAGAGGACTGAATCTCCATCATGACCAGAAGGATTCACTGACTCACACAATGATTTGCTTGATGAAAGAGGACTGAATCTCCATCATGTCCAAAAGGATTCACTGATTCACAATTATTCGCATAATAAAAGAGGATTGAAACTTTGTCATGACCAAAACAAACCACTGACTCACATAATGATTCGCTTAATGAAAAAGGTTTGAATCTCTGTAATGACAGAAGGAGTCACTGACTCACATAATGATTCGCTTAATGAAAAAGGTTTGAATCTCTGTAATGACAGAAGGATTCACTGGCTCACACAATGATTCGCTTAAGGACAGCGGGTCAAATCTTGGACTTGACGGGACAGATTCAATGATTCAATCACTGATTCGCTTAATGAGAGAGAACTGAATCGGTCTTGACTGGAAGGATTCACTGATTCAAACAATGATATGCTTAATGAGAAAGGATTGCATCTCAGACTTGACTGGAAGATTCACTGAACTCAAACCACTTAATGAGTGAGAATCAAATCTCTGTCCTTACCAAAAATGATTCATTGAATCAACATATGCGGATCAGGTTCGGGATATACGCAGTTACAAATTCACATATGTTTAAAAAAAAACACATACATCTAAACATGTAAGGGAAATCTACATAAAACATCTATTTGAATGGAATATATGGAAATTTTTCGAATTGCAATTGCAAGCCAACGGCAACAGATCAAAAGAAATGACTCAGTACATGGCAGTGACTGATACCAATTTGTTCACTTTAGTGACTTAAAACAAAATTGCTCATGGATGGCTATTGCATAAACCAGTACACAAGGTTGCTAGCATGCTAACATCAGGTTGTACAACTGCTGTGTAATTAAAAGCATTAGCCTTTGCTAGGCAAGTTCTCTATAAAGTGTTATATTGAAGTATATTCCATTCAAGTGCATATTGTTCCTCTTTAATTGGTGAATCGTGTGATAGACAGAGACTATTTT
Organism: Cranoglanis bouderius; assembly: GCA_023630585.1. NCBI lineage: Eukaryota > Metazoa > Chordata > Actinopteri > Siluriformes > Cranoglanididae > Cranoglanis > Cranoglanis bouderius. Next base: position 14,107,640 of record CM042565.1, on the reverse strand, counting down.
CAACAGGGTATAAACAACCTCTGCCTTATATCATTGCAGGGTATTAGTGTTGCAAATGCTATATGGCATTTATGAATGCTGTAAATAATGTGTGAAAAGAGGCGCAGTGTGTGTGAATGTGGACCGACTTTAACCTCCTGTAAGGCAGCTGGAGGCCTGAAACTCAAAAGCACAGCACACCAAAAGAGGCAAGCTGTGTAATAAGATTTGGAGAACCCCGATCCGTCCGGAGGCTTCTGATTGGCAGCTTCAAACAGAAATATAGCTCCTTTCACTTGGAGAAGAGGCTCTATCCTGATACGAAGAGCTGAGAGAAACCCACAGCCTCTCGAGCCATCTTCAGAGGAAGCAACAATATTAATGCATCTTCTATATTTACCGTATACTGTATGATTGCTCCTAGTGTATCAACATACTGTTAATCAAAATGAACTGCAGCCATAAACCTACATATGTGGTGGTGTGAGAATGACAGGCACTCTGGGAGAGAGAGAGAGAGAGAGAGAGAGAGAGAGAGAGAGAGAGAGAGAGCACGAGTGAGCACAGCCTGCCCACATATCTTCTACTCTCATTTCTGTTCTTCTTTCTACACGACGTGTCACTCGGCAGTGGAAATTCCGGCTCATTTCAGTGAGTCAGTTCAACAAGAGTCGACTCTTTAGGCTCCCAAATGACTCACTGTTTTCTAAACTGGACAACACTTGTTTTTCTTTGCCGAACTCTGCTGAAGCTGTTTCAGAGAATCCTTGTGTGATTGTGTAATTGTTGTTATGGTGTAGCTTCCTGTGAGGAAATGTTTATTCACCATTTTTGGAAGGAGTCTCCAGTAGTAACAGTCAGAGGTAAAGCTTTAGGTTTAAATTTTCCGACATGGGAGAGGGCTTTGCAGTTTCTCTGTAACATGAGAAAGAAAAATAGGAACGGTTAACAGGATAACAGGAACCAACCTGGTTTGTGGATGTTCCACAACAGGAAATGAAGCTAGAAATGGATAAAAGGTATGACATGTCATTCCTTAATAAATCAATTAAAAAAAAAAAAAACGTAATTGTTAGTGAACTGTTGTAGTATGCATGGAATAAAACATTTCAGAATGTACTGATATTGAAAAAAATAATCAACTCTGGGCCACCCACGTATCCCGCTTCCACCCTGTGTGTGCAGAGTTTGCATTTAGGGGGTTTCCTCCGGGTACTGTGGTTTCCTCCCCTAGTCCAAAGACATGCATTGTAGGCTGATTGGCATTTCCAAAATTGTCCCGAATGGGTGTGTGACTGTGTGTGTGAGATTGTGCCCGTCCAGGGTGTCCTGGGACAGGCTCCAGGCTCCCCCGCGACCCTGTATAGGATAAGCGGTACGGAAAATGGATGGATGGAGAAAGTCAAACATGAAGTCGTTTTTAATAAAAACAACCTACAGTATATACAAAGAAGCCAGAAATCACTTACTCGTATCACATCACTCATCTTGCACGGGATTGTGGGATGTGACAGTATAACGGGTAGTCTCCATCACTGAGCACAAAAGGGAGGAAATTAAAAGATTCAGCAGATTTAGCAATAACATTGTACTCAATACGCAGGTGTCGAATAAAAAGATAAACGGGGAAGAGCCAGGCTAATAACAGGGGAAGCCAAGGCTGACATCGAACATTATGCCCGTTTGATTACCTGAAAACTGGAAATATCTAATTATGACACTGTGGCTAATATCCTCCACTTCATTAATCCACAGATCGGCGTTTTCCGATGTAACCTTTCGAACGCGGTCGCCACGTGTTACCTCGTGCTTGCTTCCTGGAACGGTTCCAGAGCTCGGGCTTGTGCCAGAGAAGGTTTCACGTGCGTGCGTCTGATTCATTTCCTGCGCGAAACAGTGCTAAAGATTAAGGCTCGCAGTGGTGAGCGTGGATATTCTCAACTTAAAAGAAAAACAGATGTGTAAGGAAGACTGATAGACTGATAAAGTGGGAATAAAGATGACTGCTTACTCAGGAGGTTTTATGATGCATTCTGTCATTGGATATTTCTAAATAAGTACTCAGATTTCCACAGCCAAAAAAATAAAAAATAAAATAAAAAAAATAAAATAAAATAAAAAAAATAAGATTTAGATTTATGCTGTAAGAAGATAAGTTGTATTTGACATTTACATTTCCTTTAAAGCCTGTACCTATCAAGCTAGAGAATCAGACGCCGGAAAAATGTAGTCGTTGTTTACAATTAAGCTACCACATAAAAAAAGACTTTTATCTAGAAATCTCAAGCAGAAATGATTTAACTGCATCAAATGGATGCCATTTTCATAACAGGAATTCAATTAATTGATCAAAAGGATGTAAAAGGTGCCCTGTATACGCCATTTTGACCGTGACATCTGGTGCGTTTATACAAAGTAGTGAAGTCTTTCCACTTGGTGATCAGAAATGGATTGACACAAACACAGATTTAATAACGTGCAGTCTTTGGCTTCCTGATAACTAACAGAGCAAAGCGCTCTACATACAGAGGAATAATCTGAAGGGCGGGGTGTTTTCTGATAACATCTTAATCATCTTAAATGAAGGGGCGGGACTTAGCTATATACAGTAATATAGCCTCAATGTTGAGCCTTCATAGCTGCTATAACACAAGTGATAACAGGAACTAACTTGTTTCGTAGATGTTTCCCAACATGTAACTACGAACAGATAAAAAGTATGATGTGTCATTATTTAAGCAATATCGCCATGCGGGCTCGTTCCTGCAGCGAATCACAGCCGAGACGATATTCCGAATTAACATTGAGGAAGTGACATTTCATACACAATATGGCCAAATGTTCTGTTTATTTTTGCTCCGCTAGCAGGAATAGATCCCGAAGAAGTATACTCACTTTATGGCACTTCGGACAGCTGTTATCGGCTTCCGGTAAAACTGTCGTCCCTTCTTCCTTGTCATCTTCACCTGACGACCTTTCATATTTTGAGCCAAAAGTTCTATTCCTGAAAAGCAGCGTTTGCCATGTCTGCTGATGACGTAGTACTGTAGTAACCATTTCGGACTAGGAAGTGGAATTTTATGTGGAGCACACAAATGATTGGAGTGATACACACAGAGGAACGTCCTGGCATGGTTATAGGGAATATACACTGATCAGTCATAACATTAAAACCACCTGCCTAATATTGTGTAGGTCCCCCTTGTGCCACTAAAACAGCTCTGACCTGTCGAGGCATGGACTCCACAAGACCTCTGGAGGTGTGCTGTGGTATCTGGCACCAAGACGTTAGCAGCAGATCCTTTAAGTTCTGTAAGCTGCGAGGTGGGGCCTCCATGGATCGGACTTGTCCAGCACGTCCCACAGATGCTCGATCGGATTGAGATCTGAGGAATTTGGAGGCCGAGTCAACACCTTGAACTCTTTGTCATGTTCCTCAAACCATTCATGAACAATTTTTGCAGTGTGGCAGGGTGCATTATCCTGCTGAAAGAGGCCACTGCCATTAGGGGATACCATTGCCAGGAAGGGGTGTACTCGTTCTGGTAGGTGGTACGTGTCAAAGTAACATCCACATGAATGCCAGGACCCAAGTTTTCCCAGAAGAACATTGCCCAGAGCATCACACTTCCTCCACCGGCTTGCCTTCTTCCCATAGTGCATCCTGGTGCCATCTCTTCCCCAGGTAAGTGGTAGGTACTAACCACAGCATACCGGGAACACCCCACAAGACCTGCCGTTTTGGAGATGCTCTGACCCAGTCGTCTAGCCATCACAAAGTCGCTCAGGTACCTACGCTTGCTCATTTTTCCTGCTTCCACCACATCAACTTTGAGAACTGACTGTTCACTTGCTGCCTAATATATCCCACCCCTTGACAGGTGGCACTGTAACGAGATCATCAATGTTATTCACATCACCTGTCAGTGGTTTTAATGTTATGGCTGATCAGTGTAAGCACTCTAGAACGCAGCTCGTCCAATCAAATTAGCGGACCAGAACTAACTAATAAGGACTATAATGAACTAATAAGGAGAGGTTTATTAGGAAGGAGTCTCCAGTGTCAGTGCTTCATTCTTACAGTCGGTAAGTTTTTCCGACACGGTACAGAAGGCTTTACGCTTTCTGGTTTCTCGATAACGTGACAAGTTAAAAAGGAAAAAAGAAAAAAGAAGCTGGTTTATAGTTGCTATAGCAAATGATAACAGGAACTCCATCTTTTGGTGGCGTTCCACAACATTAAACGTAACTATCAATGGATAAAAAGTACAATGTGTCATTCTTTAATAAATCAATCAATCAATCAATCAATTGTTGGTAAATTCCTGTGAAAGGAACATGATGTAAAACACCTCAGGTTTTGTTGTTACAGGAAAATAATCAACGTTGCTGAAGCGGCAGTAATGTTTCATGCTGCATCATTGATTATTTTCCTGAAACAGCACACGCCATGTTGTTTTGTTCCTTTCACTAGAGACGGCTTTGTGTCTGAAAGTCTTGAACGAGTTTCTGATCATTCTCTTGCACGTTTCCGAGTCAGAGGTTGCCTTCAGCTCGTGGACAACTTGTCATTTTCTGGCAAAAGCTAAGAGCTGTGCTCTAATGTAATAAATGAAACTCATCCATTTTTGCGAGAAACTGAGTGGAAATGACTTTCACCCCGCACCCCAGTATGAGAACATTATGAAAAGAAACCCTTTGGAGCGGTAAGGTCAGAACCTACCGAGAAAAATAATTCACATCCCATTAAAGTTCATAATTTCTACACTGAAAAAAAAAAAAAGCTAAAACCTTGAACTTGGTCATTTCCCAGAGCATTATGATCAAATATGTTTGAATGAGAACTAATGTAAAAAGCTAGCCTCTCTTAAGTGTTAACACCTTACACTCTAAAGTCTAATAGACGAAGCTCTACATGAGTGGAGGTATAATTTGGGAAAATAAATAAAAAGGCAACAGAGCTGGACACACACATGGGTCAGACTGGGTGTGTGCACTTTAGGTTTAATCAACAAGTGGTACGCTAATTTAATGGAAACGTAAATCAACTATTCATTGCGATAAATTGTGTGCACAAAAAAACCCTACACAACTACACACAATACTAAAGCCCTAAAACCCTCCTTGCAACATTCTGGGATTTTTCAACTCTTTTATTTTTTTTAGCGCTACGACTTTAGCGCTATCCCTCAAAGTGTGTACATGTTTGTTTTTTCTTTTAGGTCCTTTAACTTATTCACAGTATTTCAATATTCTAAATAAATGTATTAATATTGATTCAAACTTTTACTCTTCTAGACAGCTTGGTGGTGTTGTTTTTTTTTTTTTTTTTTAACTTGCTAATGTTATCTGAAGCCATTTCAAAGCATTCTGTCACTTAGCCTAGCTAACTGACATCGTCACCTCATAGCTTGCTGGCTAGCACAAACATGCCTTCATACAGTAGGTCTACATCATGTGAACAGATTTCTTAGACCATCTTTGAAATCACTTTTTGACAGACATACTGTTTCTCTAACACACTGTTGCTAAAGTTACATTTACGTACAACACAGCAAGTTAGCTAGTCAGCTAGCTAACAGTGTAGATGGTAGAACAGTAATAGCTAATAGCTAATAGCTAGAACAGTGTAGACATTTGCTAATGACATCCTCAGTGTAACAGTTATGTGAATTATACTGTAGGTATCAAAAGAACATGATTATTAAATGAAGTTAAAAAAAACAAACTGTTAGTGTTCATATCGCTAGTCGCTTTGTTATTTTCTGGAAAAGAATCAGGAGACAGTTTCATATCATTTTCATGGAAGAAAGTAAAACTGAAGAAATAACTAATCCAATTACCATTAAAGTAAAGACCTTAGCATGAAAATCTTAAAATAAAGACGGTACAAGACAGATCTGCTACAGTGTGAAAGAAGAGTTCATATTAGCAACAGCAGTCAAGAAAATGTTTTTAAAAAAAAACAAAACAAAACAAAAAAACCCCAACAAACAGGTAATGACACTGGGAGAGTATACACGCATATCTGAAAGAAAAAACAAAGTCGCTATAAAGGAAGACATCATAATTTGTGGTATAAGGCTTGGGAATCATTATTTGACCATTTGACCAGTATCTTTTGGTTTAGTTGTGACTGATAACTTAGCTTAAAGCCTGCTTGCTAATCAGCTAATTAACGCTAACCGAATACCCCCTCTAGCGATATATTACAGAAACCTCTTTCCCTCTTGATAACATGACATATTAGACATTTGTTGTCTTTTCTTAGCGTTAAAACTAACGTATGAATGATGTATGAAAATACCAGCTAGTAAGAAAGCTAAGCAAAATGATTTCTAGCCGTCGTTTGAGACGTTCTAGTCATGACTAGCCATTTCTGTTAGCATTCGGGTCTCGTGACTCGATGAGACTAATTACAACGAAACGAGGCACAGGTGCACACTATAATTGGGAGCTGGAGGCAAACAGGAAGTGAGGAAGCGTTCATGGCAAGAAGTGCTCCTCAGAGTAATTAAAATGGCTACCGAGGTTTTAAAGTACCTCGCACCTTTTGGCGTCCGGGGTTTTTTTATTTATTTTTTAAATTTATTTATTTATTTATTTATTTTAAGTTCCAGACTTATTTATTAATGAAAGTTACAGCACAGAGCTATCAGTTCTGCACTGTCAACCACATGGCATGTCAATTATCAAAACACTCTCAGAGACCCGATTTAGCTGCTGCGCTAACACAAAGCAGCCGGCTCTCTGTGGGTACTAATGGATTTTTTCCCTCTCAAACATGCTGAACTGCACCGGGTCTCCGTTTAAATACATTGTTTTTGAAGCGTGTGTCAAGCAAGCAGACTAATGGAAACTCATGGAGTGATTCAGAAATGTACAAACGGCAAATACATGAGCTTCTCAACAACTGTTACTGTTCGTAATTTAGAAACTGAGGCCAGTGATGAGAAAAACAAGCAGCCTAATAACAAAAATCAAATCAAATCAAATCAAATGATACATTATCAAACAACTCAAGATGCGCATTAGGACTTAACAGAAATTGATTTAACTGAATAAAACATAATGCTATTATAGAAAAACAGCACCGTCCAATTTGCCAACAAATACGTTCGGTTTATTTACAGTTGCATTTAATGTTGTGCAACGTTCACAAACGTCATCAGACCTGAGCATCGGACCTGAGGAAGGAAATTTGATCGAATAAACGACGCGATCTTACAGAAACGTCTGAACTGACGGAATCGGACTAATCGGCTCCACGAAAACTAAACTAAAACAGTTCATTTGTGTCGGTTATGATTTTAACACCAACAAACACCAATACGTTGTTTGCGCAGGACAATGCCGTTTCCTACTGAAAATCAATTCAAAAATCGTTTCCTGAACACAAGCCAGTAAGATTTAATGAGCAGCGATAATAATTTTATGGACTTGTCTGTAGGAGTGTTTATCTCATGTGCTGAGGTTGTGTTGAATCTGAATAATACGATACGTCAGGAATAAAACACTTGGGGGGGGGCGTGCTGTAATAGGAAAATAATCAATGATGTTGATTAACAGCATGTCCCAAAGTGTTTCATTCCACGTTTTTGTAGTCACATCCATCCATCCATCCATTTTCCATACCGCTTATCCTACACAGGGTCACGGGGAGCCTGGAGCCTATCCCAGGGAACTCGGGGCACGAGGCGGAGGACACCCTGGACGGGGTGCCAACCCATCACAGGGCACAATCACACACACTCACACACACACACACATTCACACACTACAGAAAATCAGCCTACAGCACATGTCTTTAGACTGGGGGAGGAAACCGGAGTCCGCGGAGGAAACCCCCGAAGCACGGGGAGAACATGCAAACTCTGCGCACACAGGCAGGATTCGAACCCCCAACCCCTGAGGTGTGAGGCAAACATTTATATTTACGTTTACATTTTGTGGAACGTTATAGCAGCTATAAGCAGTCGTTCGTTCACCAGCCTCTCTTTTAAAGTTAATAAGACAAAATAAACGCAGCTAGTCATGGTTTGTAAACATCTGTCCTGAAGACTTCCACGTGGAGGAAAACTTACAGACTGTTATAAAGCTCTGACACTGGAGACTCCTTCCATAAATGTTAAATAAACTGTCTGTTTATGTCTGTTTATGTGGAGCGTTCACCATACAGGATCCTGTGAACAAGTTGTTACTATAGAAACGATTATGTATTAGAATGAGTTCACTATTCTCCCGTCTGATTGGTCAGAAGGCGTTGATTGATTAACATTTGTTTAACATTTATTAAAAGTGCAATTAATAATAATTTGTGATTGTTGTTTGTTTGTTTCAGCATGAGATTGTGAATCTTTCTTTCTTTCTTTATTCTATTCCTTTCTATCTATCTATCTATCTATCTGTCTATCTGTCTGTCTGTCTGTCTATCTGTCTGTCTGTCTGTCTATCTGTCTTTCTGTCTGTAATAGATAAAGGGACCTTGAACACTTTTAGTTGTCATTGCCTTTCTTTCTTTCTTTCTTTCTTTCTTTCTGTCTTTCTTTTATTTTCATCTATGTATCTATGTATCTATGTATTTATCTATCTATCTATCTATCTACCTGTCTGTCTGTCTGTCTGTCTATCCTTCTTTGTTTAATAGGTAAAGAGATTGTGAACACTTAGTTGTCATTTTCTTTCTTTTTTTTCTTTCTTTCTTTCTTTCTGTAACAGTTAAAGAGATTACAAACACTGTTTATTTTGTTGTTTGTTTGTTTGTTTCTTTTATTTCCGTCTATGTATCTGTCTATCTGTCCCTCGTTCTTTAATAGGCAAAGAGATTGTGAACACTTAGTTGTCATTTTATTTCTTTTCCTTCCTTCCTTCCTTCCTTCCTTCCTTTCTTTCCTTCGTTCTGTCACAGGTAAAGAGATTCTTTCTATTATTCTAACAATGTTAAATGTATTTGAAATAATTTAAAAAAAAAAAAGTAGTCTACTTGTTTGGAATTGGTTCACTCATTGTCGTAGACATTTTTATTTTAGATCTTTTTATTTTTAAGGTGCAATAGTCAATGTTTTTTTTTTTTTTTTTTTTTAAATTTCTTACTAGTACAAATAATGTGGAAAATTATGTAACAATAATTTTAAAAAAGAAAAGTTTAAGCCATTGTCTCAGAACAGCTGTATTACAGAGCTGGGAAAAAAACAGTTTGAAAACATGCTTTGCAATCCAGAATGTATATTTGTATTTGGATTGGCCTCTTGTCAATCATTTTATAGACACGCCCCCAATGCCCTGGTCACTTCCTCGTAAATCATTATAAGGACAAGTTGTATGTTTATAGAGTTGTACTGTAACTTGGCTTTCAAGCAGTTGAATGTCTGAGTGCGCATAAAAGTGAGGTCATGACAGGCCTTGCTAATGATAACTCTAGTTAGCAGGCTAAGATTAGTTGAAACATCAGAAGTTTTGGGCGGGGCGGAGCTTTGTGTGCGTGGTTGGAAATAGGGGTGGGGATCAGTAAGTAAAAAAAAAACATTCAAATCTTATTCAACTCCACCCTGGTGTTTAGGAAAGTGGTGTATGATTTATAAATATTGCAGTATTTGGCTGCAGTAGTCTTGAGTTTGGAGTTTAAGACTAGGGTTTAGGAGGGTTAGCGCTTAATTTTTTGGAGTTCTGCTGAAAAAAAAAAAAAAAAAAATCCTGAAATAGTAATTTATATTACACCAAAGATGAACTTAATTTAATATAGTATTTAATTAAAAATCTAGTTTTGTTGTATGAGACACATCCACACCTGCATGAATTCATTTTCAATGAAATCCCTCCTCACATTCCCCCCACACTGCTGATTTGTGATTGCTAACCTTACTGCATCTCCACACCGTATCACTGAACACACGTGAGAATGAAATGGCTCTGGAAGGCGTGTTTAAATTAATCTCCATGCCTGTCCAGATTAAGTAAAAGGCTGCTCATTCATGTTAAAGGCGAGCCACGTGGAGGACATGTTACCTGAGCCATGAAAATTCATTAGGCGTTTTTCCGGCACAGCGATCAGCTCTGCTGCTTAAAACCCAATCAATGACACCGAGTCCAGTTAAGAGCCCCGGCAGCCAATTAACCCGCAGCGGCTATTTATATGGAGCGTACATCATTTAGGGAAATATGAGCACGAAGTGCACTTTGTAGGGCTGCAGGTCAACACTGCCCCCTCTCGGCTGATGTGTAGAATGACATCAGAGCTCAGAGAGTGAGTCACTCCTACCCACACTTCATGAATTCACTTGTTCATCGGCAAAACGCATGGGTACAGCTGGGTTTCGATACATGATGCTGACGAGTTCTCCAGTCTAATTGGTCAGAAGGTGTTGATTAATTAACATTTGTTTACTATTTATAGTCTTCAGTGTCAGCACTTTGTTTCAGGATGGAGCGCAGTTTAAAATGTGTGATTGTTCTTTCTTTCTTTAACAGGGAAAGAGATTCTGTTTTTTCCTTTCATTTCATTTCTGTCTGTCTGTCTGTCCTTTTCTATTCTTTCTTTCTTTCTTTAACATGTAGAGATTGTGAACACATTGCTTCTTTTGTCGCTTTTTTCTTTCTTTCTTACTTTCTTTCTTTCTTTATTTATTTCTTTAACATGTAGAGATTGTGAACACATTGTTTCTTTTGTCGCTTTCTTTCTTTCTTTCTTTATTTCTTTCTTTCTTTAACATGTAGAGATTGTGAACACTTTCTTTTGTCGCTTTCTTTCTTTCTTTCTTTCTTTATTTCTTTCTTTCTTTCTTTATTTATTTATTTAACATGTAGAGATTGTGAACACTTTCTTTTGTCGCTTTCTTTCTTTCTTTCTTTCTTTCTTTCTTTCTTTCTTTATGTCTTTCTTTCTATATTTCTTTCTTTCTTTATTTATTTCTTTCTTTCAACATGTAGAGATTGTGAACACTTTCTTTTGTCGCTTTCTTTCTTTATTTCTTTCTTTCTTTCTTGATGTCTTTATTTCTTTCTTTCTTTCTTTCTTTATTTATTTCTTTAACATGTAGAGATTGTGAACACTTTCTTTTGTCTCTTTATTTATTTATTTATTTATTTATTTATTTATTTATTTAACATGTAGAAATTGTAAACTCTTCCTTTCTTTCTTTCTGTCTTTCTTTTTTCTTTCTTTAACACATAGAGACTGTGTGAACAAATTGTTTCTTTTGTCATTTGCTTTGGGTTTTTTTGTGTCTTTCTTTTGTCTTTTCTTTCTTTCTTTCTTTAACATGTAGAGATTGAGAACACTGATTCTTTTGTCGCTTTCTTTGTTTCTTGTTTCTTTGTTTCTTTCTTTCTTTCAACATGTAGAGACTGTAAACACTTTCTTTCTTTCTTTCTTTAACATGTAGAGACTGTGAACACTGTTTCTTTTGTCGCTTTCTTTGTTTCTTGTTTCTTTCTTTCTTTTTTCTTTCTTTAACATGTAGAGACTGTGAACAAATTGTTTCTTTTGTCATTTGCTTTGGTTTTTTTTTTGTGTCTGTCTTTTGTCTTTTCTTTCTTTCTTTCTTTAACATGTAGAGATTGTGAACACTGATTTTTTTTCTTTGACCTACTTTTTTATTGAACAGACAGAAGGCTTGTAAACAATACAGACATGACACAGTATCAAACATCAAATAACTATAAATGCACGATCGAAACAATGACACATGATCCTTTATAAAATGTCAAAATTGTAATCAATAGCAAATCTCTGTGGTAGGAGAGGAACACAATCAGCCGCGTGCTGTTTTAGGAAAATAATCATCTGCAGGGTGATAACAGTAACTCAGTGTAGTGTAATCGTTGGGAAATCAATGTGGTATAAGAGGAATAAAACACTTTGGGATGTTGCAGGAAAGGGGTGGTGCCTTGGGGGTTTTTATATAACAAAATTTGCATATTTATATGATGTGAGTTTTTTAAGGATGTTAAAAAAATTATTATTTAATTTAAAAAAGATTATTCAGGAAAAAAAGGCAATTTGGGGGATTTTAAGAGAAATAATACTGCAAGGAAACTCAACTCTGTTTGACTGACAAAGGTGAATGCTACTGTGTGTGTGTGTGTGTGTGTGTGTGTGTGTGTGTGTGTGTGTGTGTGTGTGTGTGTGTGTGTGTGTTTGATCTGACCGGAAGAAACCCCATGTACAATCTCTCTATCTCCAGCTGTGCAAAAAAATATTCGTTTAACTGCACAGGGATTTTACACACACACACACACACACACACACACACACACACACACTGTAGGTGATGAAAATCTCAGCTCTTTTATCGATGTGACCGCTGAGAATGTGTCTTGTGTGAGATTCCCACCATGCCAGGCCAGACCTGTGTGTGTGTGTGTGTGTGTGTGTGTGTGTGTGTGTGTGTGTGTGTGTGTGTGTGTGTGTGTGTGTGTGTGTGTGTGTGTGTGTGTGTGTGTGTGTGTGTGTGTGTGTGAGGCTACCAGCTAAGAGCTATTTCATGTTTGCGATAGTGTGTTTACCCCAAACCCTGTGAGACGTTGGTTCGGGTCAGAGTGAAACAGGGTCACCAACAATCACAATTTCTAACGATTTAAAGAAACGGCACATCGTACTTTTTATCCGTTTAAAGTTACGTTTAATGTTGTGGAACGTCCACAAACGTCAACAGCGACAGATCCTCCTCCCCGGTCAGCTTAAGCAGAGGAAGGAGATTTGGTCATATAGCCTTAATGATGTGATGTTACACACATCATTAATACACATCAGTGTTAATTAGGATTTTAAACCCAACACAAACAGATTGTCTGCCCTGGGCAAAACTTTCTTATACTGAAAGTCAATTCATAAGTTGATTTCTAAAACAGAGCCAATAAGATTTAATGAGCAGCAATAATCATTTTATGGACTTGTCTGTAGGAGTGTTTATCTCATGTGCTGAGATTGTGCTGAATCTGAATAATACAATACAGTAAGAAATAAAACACGTGGGGACGTGATGTTATAGGAAAATAATCAACAGTGTGGTGTGTGGTGTGATGCAGTCCCACGCTACGTGGCGTTACTGTTAACACTGCAAAGTTGATTATTTTCCCGTAACAGCACACCGCTCAGTGTTTGTTACCACAGCGATTTGCCAGTTATTACAATGTGATACTTTTTATCCATTCATAGTTACATTTAATATTGTGGAACATGCGTATTATTTATGAGCTTTCGCTCTGTTAAAGAAAGAAAGAAAGAAAGCACAAGTGTCATCAATTAAATGCTTTGGGTGATGCCACTGCAAACATCACTCATAATTTCCCACTTAAGTATGCCACACACACACACACGCACACACACACACACACACGCACACACACACACACACACAGCCCTGAAGGGTGCCACAGTGGTTGCTCACACACTTCACCTTTAATAGGAAAGAAAGTGGACCTGAGTCGCCATGGATACAGATAGAAAATGTGCTTTTAAAGGTGAAAGTGTGAATAATAGGGACAGACAGACAGACAGACAGATGGAAAGAGAGACGGACAGAAAGAGAGACAGCTCACAGATGAGACCACAAACACACAAACACACACACACACACATACACAAGAGAGAAAATGAGTACAGGCCAGGAGTGTGTAGATTGTGAGTGTATGAGTGTGTAATCAGAGCAGAAGAAGGGTTCAGGGAGTTTTAACAGGTCGGAAAAATGCTGCTCTCTAATGGACAGAAGTAGAAATATGACATCACATAACAAGCATCATCATCATCATCATCTTCATCTGTTATTATCTCTATTTATTAACTATAATTTATCCAAGCACGTGTACGAGTGTGTGACCGAGTGTGTGACCGAGTGTGTGACCGAGTGTGTGACCGAGTTTGTGACCGAGTGTGAGACCGAGTGTGTGAGACCGAGTGTGTGAGACTGTGTGTGAGACTGAGTGTGTGAGACCGAGTGTGTGACTGAGTGTGAGACTGAGTGTGTGTGTAACTGTTGTGTGTTTCCAGTTTGATTGTTGCTCTACAGAAAATAAATCTGTACATTGAGTTTCAGGGCACGATGAGACGGCAGTGCACTCAGGAGGATGCTAAGGGGTTTAATGAAATTTGTTCAGGAGTTAGAGAGAGAGAGAGAGAGAGAGAGAGAGAGAGAGAGAGAGAGAGAGAGAGAGAGAGATGTGCATGATGTAAAGCCTGGAGCCTTCCTGTCATAACACAAACCAATTAAATCTATATTCAAACCACAAACAACTTTACTCCCTCTGCGTTATTTCATTAAATTTCGCCTCAGACTATGATTCCAGATGTTAAACACACATCACATCTAATCAACCGACACTGAAATATCCGTGAAATAAAACACCTGCTGTTATAGGAAAATAATCAACAATGGGGGTGGAGAGATGTGGCCTGACGGTTGAGTATTTAAGGGAACCTCCCAAAGTGTTTTATTCCTCTTACACTACAGAAATTCCAGCATCAGTACTAACATTTGGAACAATACGTCATATTTTTATCCATTTATAGTTACATTTAATGTTGTGGAACATCAGTGAAACAAGTTCGTTCCTGTTATCACTGTAAACAGTCGCTCCTTCACCAAGCAACCGCTATACATTTCTCCTTGTTAAATAACATTTTATATTTCATTCCATATATCTATGATTAACTAAACTAACTGAAAATACTTTAAATATTTTTTTTTTTTAAATGGGAAAACTGTTTGCTACCAAACTTCACCTAGACAGAACCTGTCTTTAGTTTCTGCTAGCTAAATATACTGTTTATGATATCTAGATACAGTCGCTAGTAGCACAATAAAATAAAGTATTTAATGTACATACGTATAACTGGCTGGTTTTACACCAAAGTTATTTCAACATAAATAGCTAAATAACTATCCTGCATAGTAAGTAGTTAGCTATATAGCTATTTGAATATAAATAGCGTAATAGTCAGCCGTTACGCATATTTATAATGAGGTATTAAGTCAAATTATATTAGCTAGGGTTAGACCAAAAAAGCTACACTCTTCAGTTGTGCCTTAGGTGGAATCCTTAAAGGTTCTCTAAAGAACCTTACAACAGAGAGTTTTCTTCTGAGAAAAGGTTCCATGCACAACCTCTTTTTAGAAGCTAAGAACGCTTAATTATCCAACCTTTTTTGTACACAACCTAGAAAGCTAGCTAGCTCAACACTGTCATTTGGACAGGTTCATGACGGGTCAGCTGGAACCATATTTTACAGCATTTACAGGAATGATGCCATCTCGTGTGTCAAAGTAGAACTGATATTTAGCATCGTCAGTTAGCACGACACTTCCTGGACATACACAGTAGACAGCTACGTAGTGCTAGCATTTTATTCTTTTATTTTCCTCTCATCAGCGTTTGCTAAAAGGCTGAAAGGCCTGAAAGGACGTCCATCATGGCTGGCTGAGTATTACTTGTTCTATCTATACTTCTCTTCATCCCTAGAGATGGCACGACATGCACCAGCATCTGGACTTGATTCAGATCGATTTATTTAGTCCGTGCTGACTGTTTAGAAACTCTAGACGTTTAGCGCTGTTTTCATACAGCTCAGGTTTCTACCTTCGTTTGTGCTTCACAGCTGGAGACGTCGATTCAGATTATATGTCCGTCAAACGCTACGGTTTAAACAGCTGCGAAAATAGACACCAGATCTTCGTCTGCATGCGGTATATTACTAAAGCTAATTCTACACTTCAACACTAAACACTTCAACACACGTTAATGGAGTTTAGACAACAGAGCTTCTCAGTTCTGAATGGGTAAGAAGGTGTTGATTAATTTTCTATAACAGCTTTTCTGACAGTAGTTCCTGTTTATATGAACACACTCAGTCTAGTACATTAGTACAGCTATTGTGTTTGTTTAAATATAAAGTACATAAGAAAGAAAGAAAGAAAGAAAGATTTGTAGTTATCCTTTCTGTTAAATATAAAGCATATAAGAAAGAGGAAGCAAGAAAAAGAAAGAAAGAAAGAAAGAAAGAAAGAAGATTGTTTATAGTTATTCTTTTTGTTAAGTATAAAGTATATAAGAGAAAGAAAGAAAGGAAGCAAAGATTGTTTATAGTTATTCTTTTTGTTTAAGTATATAATAAATAAATAAATAAAGATTATTTATGGTTAATTTATGTTATATATATATATATATATATATATATATATATATATATATATATATATATATATATATATATATATATATATATATATTTATTTATTTATTTATTTATTTATTTATATTTATGTAATATTATTTTTGTTAAATATAAAGTATGTAAGAAAGAGAAAGAAAGAAAAAAAGATTGTTTATTGTTGTTCATTTTGTTAAGTATAAAGTATATAAGAGAAAGAAAGAAAGAAAGAAAGAAAGAAAGAAAGAAAAGATTGTTTATAGTTATTCTTTTTGTTTAAGTATAAAAGAAAGAAAAAAAGAAAGAAAGAAAGAAAGAAAGAAAGAAAGAAAGAAGACAGGAAGATAGGATTATTTATGATTATTCTTTATGTTAATTAAATTAGTTTGTTCTAGTACATTATCATTTCTATAGTAACAGCTCATTCACAGGGACTTGTATCTCAGCTATTTACATAATCTAACACTACAGATAAACAGATAAAAATGTTACTTAACAAAGAAAAAACTGCAAACATGAATCTTTCTTTAACTAGAAGTTTATGTAACAATTTTGGAAGGAGTCTCCAGTGTCAGCAGTCAGTACATTTTCCGCCACAGGAAAGTCTTTAGGATTTTGCCCTTTCCGGTTTCTTGGTAACACGACAAGCTGCCTTTTTAAAATTATTATTATTATTATTATTATTATTATTATTATTATTATTATTATTATTATTAACTTCAAGAAAGAGAAAAAAGAGGAAAATGCCGGTGAAGGAACGACTGTTTATAGCTGCTATAACGTTAGTGAGAACAGAAACAGGAACAGTAACTAACTTCTTTCACAGATATTCCACAACATCGAATGTAACTATAAATGGATAAAAAGCATGACATGTTGTTGATTAATAAATATAAAATTGTAGTGGCTGTGGTGTAGGAGGAATAACACACTTTGTAACTTGCTGCTATAGGAAAATAATCAACTTCAGGGTGACAACTATCTCAATAAAAGTGTTTTATTTCTTACACGTCGAGACGCTAAAACTGTGTTCTGATCCTCAGCGTGATCGTCTCTGAGCAAAAGGGCATCATCACACTGACAGGTAATTAGTGTAGACTTCTCGCAGCGGCGTCTCAGAAATAGTGCAAGTGGGGTTTCTTTGCTCTTGTTTCTGTCCCAGAATTCCTCACACTTAATAAATCATCACGGAAAAGGCCAGCGTGGTACTAAAAACCGCAGCAGAAACCCCTAAATGTGACACAAACCACGACTCAGCTTTTAGAATTCAGCATGCGCTAGCGGCTCAGGGAGCGGGCTGTGTGTATGGGTTTTTGGATTAGCTGCGCTGTGCTGTGGAGTTTGTCGAATCGACCCACTCCAGGACGTCACTCAGCTCACACATCCCCGTTATGCTGAGTCACAGGCGTCCATGGGATATCAAGAATGGAGCTTAAATGATCACGATATTGCTAGCTAGTTTTGTAGTGAAGCTGGCCAATGGTTTAAATGATATACTGTAGTATTTAGTCTATTAGCCATTTTGCTATCAAAGCTGGATCTCGGCTTTTCATTACACAAAACATGCATATCATCCAAAAGGTTTCCACAATGGTGCCATATTTTCTATTCACTAAAAAAGTACATTATCAACAAATAATTTGGACGACCATCCACACTCAGACCATACTGGAAATACTTCACTATGGGGTTTTTTTTCCCCCTAAAGAATGGCAAAGCGCTCAAAATAGTGCACTACACAGTGAAAAGATGCCATTTTAGACATATAATCGGTGTCAACTAGCTCGCTAGCAAGCATGACAAGCTAGTTAAGCGTACTTCTGTAGAGTTAATGATAATGTTAAGTAGTTATTTGAATAATGTTAACACAGTGTTAGCATTTAGATAGCTGGCTAGCTTAGCTAGTGATGCTAAACTATATTATATTGTGTAATTCTGTAGAGCGTTGTGGGGTTTTTATGAGTACACTAGATATTCTCTATAAGTTTTTAGCTACAAACTGGCCAAATAGGGTGCTATATGTATAAGTGAAGCACACATTTTTGATGTACAGATAGTGTTATGAAATAGCTTGCAGGAACACTTGGCAAGCTACTTAACATCATGCAGCTACTGCTGTAGAGTTAATGATAAGGTTAGCTAATTTAACTGGCTATTTATTAGCACAGCATTGCCTTAGATAGCCAGCTAGCTTAGAAAATGTTGCTAAACTATAATTTTATTGTGTCGTTGATAGCTAGCCTAGCATGCTTGGGCAGCTACTTAACACCAGATAGCTACTGTTTAGATGTAACATTATCTTTAGTTAAGCATGCTAATTAGATGGCTATTGTGGAAACAGCATTGTGTTTAGACATTTTAGGTAATGTTGCTAAACTATGTTATGCTGTGTAATTGATAGCTAGCCTGCCTGTTTCAGAAATAGTGTCATCCTCCCTAAAAATCGAAATATAGTATATTATGCGTGTTTTGTTTCTGCTAGGGTGTGTAATTTGGACGTCAACTTATTGTGGGACTTCGTGAGTATGTTGCCAACAAAATGGTGAAGCTCCCAAAATAGTGCACTAGCTTCAGGTAATGTTAATGCTACCTAAGCTGACTAGTAATCTCCCTCACATCTGACAGTATTGCATTTAGATGGCTAGGTCATCTAATGTAGATAAACTATATAATATTGTGTAATTAAAATCCAAAATTAACACTAAGCAGAATGTTGAGTATTAAAAAACAACAACAAAAAAAACAACAAATTAAACGAAGGGCTAGTGCTGGTGCTATATGAACAAGTCTGCGATCAGCTGATCAAATGTAGTTTAGCTCCACCCTCTTTTCATATTCTCACTCAGACTCAGTAATACGAAATCTTCCTTTGCCTCTCTCTCTCTCTCTCTCTCTCTCTCTCTCTCTCTCTCTCTCATGCCGCAGGAGGTCCATTCCAGCGTCTCTTCAAAGCCGAGCCGTGATGAAACATTACACTCGTGTTTTGATTTGCCCCTCTGGAGCAGATCAGCTTCTCCACCCACCGTAACATCTCTCCAAAGGCAGGCCCGGATACCTGGAGTCATGCATCACACAGGGAACTAATCCAGGATCAGTTCTTGGCATTTCATATTCACTTCTTGAATGGTGAAGGGGATGTGATCCTAGATAAGCAGTCGTGCGAGGAAAGTGTGTGTGTAAGTGTGTGTGTGTAAGTGTGTGTGTCCACTCTGTGCTAATAAAAGGAGCTGAGATTGGGCAAACAGAGCATTATTCAGCAGGCCAGCGGGACGTCCTGTTTGATCCAGAATAAGAGGGAGGAAAAACATGGTTTTCTGAGGTACTTTCCTGGGCTTATCCATAGAAAGCACTGCACACACACACACACACACACACACACACACGCATGGATATAAATCACACACTCTGTATGCACACATCTATTTTTTTTTTAGCCATTTTTCAGACGGCTGATCGACTTTCCCTAAATCTAGGTCATGAAGGTTTTGGAAATTACCTGATAAGCTATATCAGATGTGCTAATTGAGGCAGAATGCTAAACTCTGCAGTGCTGTGATGCGATCTACGCATTTTATCGACAAGCTCTGATTCAGGCAGCATAATTAAGTCCACCCCTGAAAGGAAAAAATCCACCCTGAACGACTTACATACTAATCTTTATAATTAACACGGTGATTTATTTCATAATAAAATTCTGAGTTGACCTTTAAGTTTAAACTTCTTTCATCATCTAATTTCACTTCGAAAAATAGTCAACGCTTTCCTACCTTGCTCACAGTGCCGTCCAGCTACCTGCTGATAGTGGTAGTGGGATTTAACCCTAGCTTGCCTAAAGAGAGCGATGCAGCGACGCTTTAATCCTATAGTCTGGCCAGCTCTCTCACCTCCTCATCCCTACATTCTGCTCAAACATTCTGCTTAACCCTCAATTGCTCAGATGTATAAATGAAATAAAATGTAAATCGCTCTGGCTTCTGATAAGGCCATCTGATAAGACACCCTGATAAGGGCGTCTGCCAAATGCCATAAATGTAAATAGATCAGCTTCCAAAGCTTCAACTTTCATGCTAATACCACCGTCAACACCGTCGCGCTAGTCATCTCGCAGACTGCTAACCAGCAAAGTCGTGAATTGCTAAACACAACACAAATATTTCAATATAATCGTATTTAATGTGTTTTGGTGTGTCCTTTAAACTGCAACCAGGAACCTGGGCCTAAATTACGGTTTAGCCCAATATAGTCCTAAAACACAGTTCAGCCCTTAACCGTTATCGTGAAAGGTGCCAATACTTTTAGTGTTGAAGCATAAATGCTGCTCGGAAAATGCCATCTTATCTCGATAGCGCCAGTCATGCGAATATGAATTGTACAGTGGTTTTATTTATTTATTTTTTAAAGTAATAACCATATATTAGCTAGCCATATATTAGCTAGCCATGTAGTTGTTAGCTAACATATGTCTCTTGTAGCTGAGTGAACTGAAAACAATAACGACATGCTGAAGGATTAATACAAACGTCAGTGTTCTTGCTTTTCATATTCTATGTTTTCAATGTCAAAACCTGGGAAAAGAGGATGCAGGACTGAACTTGTGTATGCGTCTGTCCGATCTACACTGCCAGCCTGTTCATGCTAATAAAAGGAGCTGAGAGCGGGCAGTCTGAGCGTTATTCAACAGATCAGCGGGAAGTCGTGTTTGATTCAGGATAAGCAGCTTTGCTTGTGACTAAGACAGAGAGAGAGAGAGAGAGAGAGAGGGAGAGAGAACATGTTTTTCTGGGCTGCTTGCCTATGCCTGCTAATCTAACACAGTACACAGATAAACACATGCACGTCATAGTACTTTAAATCTGTCAAGAAGCATTTCATTGGAGCGACCACATTAGCAATGCTACTTAGCTAAACTCTCCAACTTCCACAACAAAGTGGAATATTTAAATACTTACAAATCCTGTCGTTATACAGATAGCTAACTAAAGCTGTAAAGGTTATGAATATTTATAAACAGTACTAAGAATCGTCTCTGAAAATCTGTCGTTGGCTCATGTTAGCCAGCAAGCTAACCTACTGTAAGTAGTGTAGATTATGAACATTTTTGGACAGTATTAAAATCCTCTCAGAAAGCCTGTTCGCTCGTGTTATTCAGCTAGATAACTTAAGTAGTAAAGAGGATAAACATTTATAAACAGAACTAAAACTCCCCAAATACTTAGGTTAGCTCATGCTAGTCAGCTAGATTTTATAAACAGGTCTGAGATTCCTCACAGAAACCCTGTCAAGTTAGCTCACGTTAGTCAGCTAGTTTGTTAGCTGAAGTAGTAAATGTATGTACATTTATAAACAGGCCTGAGATTCCTC
The DNA here is from genome assembly GCA_023630585.1 of Cranoglanis bouderius. NCBI lineage: Eukaryota > Metazoa > Chordata > Actinopteri > Siluriformes > Cranoglanididae > Cranoglanis > Cranoglanis bouderius. The sequence goes on along the minus strand of CM042565.1, from coordinate 14,086,156 downwards.
TCAGAAAGCTTGTCAAGTTAGCTCACGTTAGTCAGCTAGCTAAACTAATTAGTAAAAAAAAAAATGAACCTGAATGAAAATCCTCTCAGAAAGCCTCTCAGATTATCTTGTGTTGGCTAAATGGCTAGCATTCGCAGTGATCAATAATGACATAAATAAATATGAACATGACGTCTCTCAGGTTAGCACATTTTTAGCACCCAGACACTGTGGTGGTTTGAACACTGAAGTGTTGTCTGGTGCAGTTTAGCATGTCTACCTGTTCCTGAGAAATAACTGAAACACATTATTTATTCATTAATTAGCCGATCTTAGTAAACGAAGCGTGAACAGCTGGAATTCAGATGGGAAACACTGCAGCTGCGCCCAGTTCAGCTCTCACTCAGCGAGCACTTTGCGTTGCTCTGCTTCCTGTTTAAGTCCTCATGGTAGACCTTTCTTTTTCTAAAAACCTGCTACTGGAGCACTTATAGATGCATTTTTAATGTCTATAATCATTACATGAACGACACAAATGGGAGCCAAGTGCCAGAGGAAATGCATCAATTCTACACTTGAGTCAAAGTAGAAGCAGCGTGGTCTATTATTATTAACACTGTTATCAAAAAAAAATAAAAAATCTCAAGTTAAAGCATTTCTACCAAATGAATGCAGCTCTAAATAAATGTCAAGAGACAAAATGAGCATAACCAAGGCGACAGTGCTGAGGGGAGCGTATCTATGTTCCCAGGGTCCGATGTTCCCCAGATTTATATGGCACATAATGAACACGTGGTGATTTAAACCTGGAGTTAGGCTTCAGTGAGAGCTGGGACACTTTCATACTTAACATTTTGTTCCTTTCATGACCGTTTACTCTGTTTTATAGGCTACAGTACGGCATTTCTTCAGTTTAGCGTATACATTTCACTATTGTTCATGCATGGAGTTGAAGGCAGCACAAATCAGGGTTCAGCATGTGCAACCTAGTTCATTTTCTAACTTCATGACTTTCATGAACTAATTTCATAAACATAAGTGTGGATGAAGGATGGACTGTAAACTAATGTACAGTATGTTGTTATTCATTTAAATTCAATTCAGTTTTATTTGTATCGCGCTTTTAACAATGGACGTTGTCCCAAAGCAGCTTTACAGAAATATATAAATTCAGGATATAGATTTTAAATGTGTGAATTTATCCCTAATGAGCAAGCCAGAGGCGACGGTGGAAAGGAAAAACTCTCTGAGACGATATGAGGAAGAAACCTTGAGAGGAACCAGACTCAAAAGGGAACCCATCGTCATCTGGGTGACAGCGGATAGTGCGATTATAAATAATTTCCTTCTGTAACTGTGTACTGCATGGTCAAATAGTGCAATTGTGTAACCAGGAAATACATTACAGTTATATGTGTCTTTGGTGTTTAAAGTTAAAAGGTAATAAAGTTAATAAGGCCCTGGGAAAATGAGTCCTGATTACATAAGACCTTCGGAAAAGTTGACTTAACGTGTGTTAACAGAATATTGAACTGGGGAAACATAGGAATGGCCCTGTGCTGAGACGAGCATTTCTCCATTTCATTTAAGCCTGTCCTTCTTCATCACATGTGGAAGTTGTTCGGGCTTTAACAGCGGTGTTGTAATGGAAGTTGGCTATTTTGTGCTTTAATTACTTACTTGGTCCGTAAAAGTAAAACCTTATGTGCTGCCTCCACTTGCGATCGATAAACACGAAAGTAGAAGAGTGCGGAGTTATATATCCAGCTTTTCTGACCATGTTAAGTTCAACTGGATGAAGTTCCCAACCCTGGTCCTGGAGAACCCACTGTCCTGCACATTTTAGTGTTTTCCCTGCATTAACATACACACACACTTCAACACAGGAAGGACTGTTAATTAGCCGCTTAATTACATCAGGTGTAGGTGCAAAGAGAAAAGATCATATGGTTTGAGCACAGTAATGCAGCAAATCTGAATTTTTTTTATTTTTATTTTTTACACTTGATAAATTCAAAACCTTATTGCTGTAAATTCCCATTAATTATTATTATTATTATTATTATTATTATTATTATTATTATTATTATTATTATTATTATTATGATATTTTTTTATGATGGACCTTAGGTTGAGTGAATCAACACTCCTGAATTCTGAATTCATTATATGAATCAACTTGTCATGTTGCCTGAACACTAAATTGTTTGAATGAATCGATTCTCAGTCTGAATCCCAACACTGAATCTTGTGAGTGAGTCGTTTATGTGAGTCGAATTTGGGAAGTCAATTTGTGAACACAAAACAAGTCGCCAGATTCGACTCTTTATAATTGTTTGTGTGAGTCGACTCAGCAATGAATCACTAAATCCACACGTGTGTTTTTTTATGACTGGGAAATCTTGCTTTTGACTTATTTGTTTATTTACTTTTTAAATAAAAGCACATAAAAGCACACTTGTGCTCGAGCTGTGCAAACAGGAGTCGATATTTCCGTTTCTTTGAATAAACACTGTATCGTTTGTATAGGTCGACTCCTCAGAATGTCCGAATGCTGAACCGTTTGTGTGAGCCGACACTTCGGACTAGACTAGATAATAATGTGTATGGAATTGCATTAAAATCCTAATTTATTTTTATTTTATTTGGTTTTTGGGGGGGGGTTATTATTAGGGCAATGCATTTCTGATGAGAACAATGAACAAGGAAAGTGAACGAATCGAGTGAATGAGTCGAGTAGCCTGAAATAGTCTAGATACGTCCTCAAAACAGCAAGAAATCTGCTTACACAAGAAAAATTATATTTTTAATGTATGTTTTTACTATTAAAATCAGTTACCCCTTTAGGTAACTGATTTTTAAATAAGTGACTTTTTAAAAATATAATTTGCAGACTACACAAAAAAAAAGATTTATTGCTGTATAATTTTTGCAAGCATTATTTCCTATAATACAGCTTATTACAAATATGATAAGTTAAAAAAAAAAAAAAAAAAAAAAAAAAGGTCAAATAAAGACGTTGTTATTCACAAGAACCTGGATAATCAGACACTCATCCTTCGGGTGATATTTGTTTTCGCCGCTAGATGGTGCTAAAATTCACTTTCCTGAATTTAAACAAAAGCAGCAGTGGGATTTAAAGGAATAAATGTAAAATAATCCCACTGCTGAAGTATGCAGTGTGTCAGAGTAGTACAGAGCCATGGTTAAAGACCCTATGATGAATAAGTAAGTGCCTTCATGACTATTTGTTATTTAGTAGGTGAATGAGCAGTTACGGTTAAATGCAAAATTGTGGATACCTTTAAACAGTAAAGTGTAAAGAGTGACGTGATTAGAGGTGAATTTTCTTTTTATTTAATCCAGACATCCTTTGAACTCACCTGTATAATGGTTTTGACTTATTATTCATTTGATACTACAGCAGTGATTTTCTCTAACCAGTAGGCCTCTAGACAGGAAAAAAGAAACACTGCTCATTTTTTATTCTAAAAATAATAAAACGTTCATGTCAGTTTACATATTTTATGCTGTTATATAGGAACGAAATTAAAAGACTTAATCCTGAAAGCAGAGTAGGGATGTTTGTGTTTGTACTTAGTCCATGTGTTGGTTAAAATTAAATTGCTTACAAAGTTCTTTAAATTAAAGTAATAAACGTTATTATAAGCAACAGCAAAAATAATGCACCAGATTCAGCTTTATATATACAGTATATATTACTTTCAACCTGTACACTCATAGAAAAAAGGCTCTTCAAGGAGTTCTTTGTGTAGTTATGGGTTCTTAGCCTCCTAAAATGGTTCCAGATTTAACCTTTTAAAACGAAAGTTTCATCATCCAGTTTCTTGTGAATAAAAACAGCTTCATTTGACCTTGTTTTTAATGATTTTATATTATACTATCGGTCATAATTGTTATAAACACTATACAATGTTGTAGACTAATAAATGGGTTCCAGTTTGGACTACAGGGACCACAGGAGACCCCTTAAGGGATCCAGAAGTGTATAGAGAGGGAGAGGGAGACCTGTCAGAGTTCTCACTGTGAATCCAAGTCCCTGTGGAACTGGAACTAAATTTCATTTAACTAGTCACTGCCATGTGATGTCATCAGCGTGCGCCACCTGCTTCCTGATCCGCTCGAAAATTCCCTCCAGACACACCAGCTGGATCCCTGACAGAAAATCTGTTTTCAGTTTTACTGCATTTCACTTGTTTACTTGGTGTTTACTTGGTCTAAAAATGGCTTCAACTGCAGCTAGTCGGTGTTTCAGTATGTTCACTAAATAAACAATGTTGATGAATTTTTTTACAAACTAAAATGCGGAACAAAACTTTTGGCCTCAAAAAGCCGCCTGATGAATCTGGAGATGCACACTGATGACATCACGGGGTAGAGACTGGTTATAAAGAATGTAGTTTCAGGAAATACAGAGATGTTGATCCAGGAACATGTCCTGCTCGATAAAATCACGTTCACCTCAATCATCTCAGGAGTTCAACTTTGTGTTCACGTTTAACCTTCCTGATTCATTACTGTTCAATTCCTGTATAAATGTGCATGTGGGAAAATACAACCCCAATTCCAAAAAAGCTGGGACGCTGTGTAAAATGTAAATAAAAACAGAATGCAATGATTTGCAAATCTCATAAACCCATATGTTATTCACAGTAGAACATAGAAAACATATTAAATGTTTAAACTGAGGAAATGTACCATTTTAAGGGGGAAAAAAAGGTAATTTTGAATTTGATGGCAGCAACACGTCTCAAAAAAGTTAGGATGGGGCAACAAAAGGCTGGAAAAGTAAGTGTTACTAAAAAGAAACAGCTGGAGACAAGGGACAAGGGTGAAGATCAATACTGCATGCCCGTGATCTTTGGGGCCTCAGGCAGCACTGCATTAAAAACAGGCATGATTCTGTAATGGAAATCACTGCACGGGCTCAGAAACACCTCCAGAACTCACTGTCTGTGAACTCAGTTCGCCGTGCCACAGACGCCGCGTCCTCTAAACTAAAGACGACTAAAGAGGAGAGGGACTATCCGGCTTTTTATCAGCGCTCAGTACAAAAGCCTGCATCTCTGATCGTATGGGGTGCATTAGTGCCTATGGAATGGGCAGCTCACACATCTGGAAAGGCCCCATCAATGCTGAAAGGTATATACAGGTTTTAGAGCAACAGAGGCTTCCATCCAGATTCCATCCCATCTTTACTTCTGAGAGACTCTGCCTCTCTAAGATACTCTTTTTATACCCAATCATGTTACTGACCTGTTGCCAATTAACCTAATTAGTTGCGAAATGTTCCTCCAGCTGTTTCTTTTTAGTAACACTTACTTTTCCAGCCTTTTGTTGTCCCCGTCCCAAATTTTGAGACGTGTCGTGGCCATCAAATTCAATATTACCTTATTTTTTTCTTAAAATGGTACATTTCCTCAGTTTAAACATTTGATATGTTTTCTATGTTCTACTGTGAAAAACATATGGGTTTATGAGATTTGCAAATCATTGCATTCTGTTTTTATTTACATTTTACACAGCGTCCCAACTTTTTTGGAATTGAGGATGTACATTATTGGCTTAATTTGTTTTTAAATAAATGTGTGTGTGTGTGTGTGAGAGAGAGAGAGAGAGAGAGAGAGAGAGAGAGAGAGAGGAGAGAGAGATGGGCATGCATAGAGAGCGATATGTAGACAGAAAGAGACAGAGAGAGAAAGACAGAGAGAGGGGCAAGACACACAGACAGATAGACAGAGAAAGAGACCTAGGCATGCAGAGGGAGACAGGAAGAGAAATACAGAGGGAGAGAAAAATGTACAGACAGAAAGAATGACAGACAGACAGACAGACAGACAGACAAACAGAGAGTGGGAGACAAATACAGAATGAGAATTGGAGAGAAAGAGAAACAGACAGACAAAGAGGCAAAATAAAGCTAGACAGACAAAGAGACAAACAGACAGAGAGAGACAGAGACACACACAGAGAGAGAGAGACAGACAGAGAGAAAACATACAGACAAAGAACTGAAGAGAGAGAAAGAGAAACAGAGAGGGAGAGATTATTTAAGAACTTTATTGTCATGCACACACTTCCTTGTCTGATGCACTTTCTCACAGATGCTGCAGTAGATAATAAAAGATGAATAATAACAAATAAAATAACGACAACGTGTTTAAGGTTGTGTGTGATATTATAGTAGTTTTGTTGGTGTTGTGTTGGTGTATTAGTGCCGTTACGGCTCTTGGAATTTACACACAGAAGTTTGGGACTTCACTCTGCTGCTTTAGTTGGAAGTCCCGCGGTGCCGCTGATGGCTCGCGCTCCTCCTCCAAAAGCCCCGCGGGGGCACGAGATGCTTCAATCAGATTATTGGCCTGGACGGGGAGTGTGTGGAGGTGGGGGGCTTTAGAGGGGCTTCGGGGTGGGAAAGGGGTGAGGGGGGGGGGGGGGGGGGGAATTGGGGGGGTAGGTAAGAGTCCCAGTGATGCTCCACTCTTCATTCACTCCCCTCGCGCCGAGAACAGCAGCACGGAGCTCATGCGCGCGGTTTGTTCACGGTTTGGAGTCGGACCTGTTGCTGACCTGTTGCAGTTTTTTTTTTTTTTTTTTTTTCAAACTGAGTACAAGGACGTTATTCCTGGACTGTTTAGATGTTTGTCCAGCTCCGTGTCATTTAGCTCGGATAAAGTTAAAGTTCTGTTTGTTTTTGTTTTTTTTAAAGTAGCAGTCAAGGTAGAGAAAAATAAATAAGACACGTGCATGTAAACAGTGATATTGAGAGTCGCGTTTGGCAGCATGGCGGACACGCGCCGCACCGTTCACCGAATTCCTGTCATCCCGGAGCTCTGAGAGCGGACAGGAGCGGGATAAGGAGCCGGGGAAGATCAGCCGGGAAGCGGAGGAGCAGCGATGGTGCTCACGCGGTGCGCGTTCATGCGCGCGTGCCTCGCTCTGCTCCTGCAGGCCAGCCAGTGGAGCGCGAGGGAGAGCTCGAGCTGCGACCTCGACAGGAAGGTAGGACAAGTTGTTTAGTTTTCAAAAAGAAAAAAAAAGAAAGAAAAATAAACAACAACACTGAATGCAGTTTATGCTATTTAGACTTATTCTCTGATTTACGCATCATTTATGTCAATAAAACTAGTCAAAGTGCTTACTTAAAGGTCAAAAAGTTAGACTGGGTCATTTCAAAACACGCAGAAATGCTTTGACACGTATTTGTAGCTTTTTAAAAGTACATCAACCTGTTGATTTTAAATAATCAGCTCATAACAGATCATTTAAACCTGAACCTGAGACATAAAAAAAAAAAAAAAAATAGGAAAACGTGTTTTTTTTAAATACATTGTTATATAACAGATATGGCATGAAGTATCCTAACTGTCTGCTGTTGGCAACAATTTGTGCATTTTCATGTCATGCATTGTCAACCTTACAAAATAAGCACATTAACCGGGAACCCCCCCCCCCCACCCCCCCCAAAAAAAAACGTTTTCCGCTTTGTCCCGTTTTTATCAGGTTGAATCATCATCATATGTACTTGCATTTATATATTGAGTTTATATATATATATATATATATATATATATATATATATATATATATATATATATATATATATATATATATATAATATACACACTAATAAACACTAATAAAGCAAGAACTTTAACAAGCAACAACAACAACAAAATAATAATAATAATAATAATAATAATAATAATAATAATAATAATAATAATAAATGATTTTTTCTCTCTCAGTTTCTTTCAGTTAGATAAAATCATCCCATGTGATTGCATTATTCTAGCTGAGTGGAATGTGTAAAGATGTCCAGCAGAGTTCATTAATCTTTGCTGTCCTGCATTGTGTGTATTGCATTAAATGACATATTAACAGCCCATTACAGCAATTAGTGCCTTTCCAATAAACATTTGGGGAAAAGTGTTATTTCCTATATTTTGCGATCACGCACAATTAAAGTTAGGCTGTAACGTCTCAACGTGTAATGCCTCAGGTGTAAAATAATGCCGTTACAACTTTTCTTATATAAACCAAACAGATAATATTGTAATAAAGTCATATTCAGATAGGAGTAATGAGTCTGTCTGAAATTCAGAATGAATACCCATTTTTAACACCTTTATAACACGTTTCAGATCAGTGAGACACGTTCATGTGAAATGAGCAGAGCTGTCACAGCAACCATGTGAGTGATCCCTGACTCTTTTATTCACAGCAAAGTGAACTCAACTCCTTCCTGTGGACGATCAAGCGTGACCCGCCGTCGTATTTCTACGGCACCATCCACGTGCCCTACACACGGGTTTGGGACTACATCCCGGAGAACTCCAAAAAAGCCTTCAAGGAGAGCAACATTGTGTACTTTGAGCTGGACCTCACTGACCCGTACACCATTTCGGCACTGACGCGGTGCCAGCTGCTACCGCAGGGCGAGAACCTGCAGGACGTCCTGCCGAGAGACATTTACCGCCGTTTGAAGAGGCACCTGGAGTACGTCAAGCTCATGATGCCATCGTGGATGACTCCGGATCAGCGAGGAAAGGGCCTGTACGCTGATTACCTGTTCAACGCCATTGCAGGCAACTGGGAGCGCAAACGGCCCGTGTGGGTCATGCTCATGGTGAACTCGCTGACCGAGTCGGACATTAAGACGCGTGGTGTTCCCGTGCTGGACCTCTACCTTGCTCAGGAGGCGGAGAGGATGAAGAAGAAGACGGGAGCTGTGGAGAAGGTCGAGGAACAGTGCCATCCTCTTAATGGGTTGAACTTCTCCCAGGTGAGTGATTCTCATGCTCAAATGCGATTCAGTTGGATGTCATACAAATAGAGCTGTAAATTCTTGACAGTGTGACAAGTAATCATCTTAAAAGACCAGTCAAGCATACCAACAACTACAAGAACTCAATATTCCAATGAATCCTTGAGGAACCTTCTTTTCTAAAAACGCATGATAGTCAGATTTTCCGCTAGCTGCCATGTCTTCTGGTTCTCTTTATCCACGTGAGACTTTTTTTTTTTAGAAGATATTTCCGCCACTGAAAGCGCTGTCTCCGCAATATTAGCGCTGAAATATTACGACAAGCCCTTGGGAGGGAAAGTGCTGCAGTGTTGGGTTTAAAGCTTCACGGGGCAGATGAGTGGCTGGTGGAGGGACAGGGGGCCGCAGCAGGTGTGGGGTTTCTATCAGCTGAACAAATAGTCTGCTCCTGGCGTGTCTTCCGTTATTAAGATAAATTTGAGAGTAATGGTTTTCGTCTGAATTGGACTCAAAACGCCCTTGTTGCAGGAGTCGGCTTATTAGGCGCCCGCAATTATGAGTGTCCTTCAAAGCACACAGAGACGCTCAGAAATCATGTAGCGGCTGCTGGAATTTGGGGCTAATACGGGGACGGAACTAAGGGGATTACTCATGGCAATTTTAAGCTAACACTCAGACAGCTAAACACAGAGCCGGCGCTCATAGACGTCAGGTCTGTGCTGTGTAGTCGGCTCTGTCCAGCTAGTGTAATTGCCGTTATTATCATAGGACAGGCCGAAGATTGTCTGAAATGTTTTCTTGTGCCTTGTCAAGGTTCATAAATACACTCGTGGAAGATGAAACTCTGATTCCGAAGGGTTCACTCTCAGAAATTAAGGTACCAAACTGTACTTTCCCTAGTTGCAACAAGGCAACAAGTCACTTGTAGTTTGTCAGTTGTAGGTGATTCTGCTGTCGTAGCTTGTGGGCGTGGCCTGTCCATTTTTGTAGTTACACTGAGAAACAGCAGTAGCTATATAGAATTTCTAAAGCTAGCTAGTTACACAAAATAAATTACACACTGATCAATGTTTGATTTACGCTACGTGACATACTAGCTTTGTTAACATATTAGTAAAACTAGCTAACTGTACTAGCTACTCCGCAGAGGAATGAATGATATCTTCTACTTCCTTCCAAGCGTGATTTTACTTCGTAATGTCTCACACATTTAATGAAAGTTCACACGTGACAAGATAAGATGAAACCATGGTTATAAGTTTTTCCTCCATTTTTGCGTGTCAAACTTTAAATGGTAGCTAGAGTTGCAGGTTGGACCTTGGGCAACCGAAGAAAAGTCGTGTCGTAGTATTGGGCTGAGGAATCATACCTAATTTGCATAAAATTGTACATAGAAAATGAACAATCCCCTGTGGCTTTGTCGCTTGCTAGTGTGAACGTAGGTCGAAGCTTTTTGTGAGTTGTACTATATTTCAAGATGCCAAGTGAACGATACGTACTAAAGGTGCATAAAAGATGTATCTTGATGGAACCACAGCAGCGACAAGGAAAAGTACGAAGTGTTGGTGGAGTTTCTAAGAAAGGTCATGTTTCGGTAAACGTATATGTTTGCCATTGTGGAAAAGCTACCATAATATATTTCTAAAAAAGCTAATAATACAGTAAAGACAGGAAAATATCAGTTTAAGTAGCTTCCCCTTATAATTATAGCTTGGGCTGAAAATATATACTTCCTGAAATGCAACCATTTTTGCATGGTGAACCATCCCGAACATAAAAATTATGAACAAAACTTGCATCCATCACCAAACCGCTTGTTAAATATGTTTCATTTAAGGCAGCAAATCTTTATAAGTCAAAACTCATCAAATGTAGCAGTTTCCAGACCTTTTGGTGTGCAAGGTCTCGACGTCTATGAAGGAGAATGATTAGGTTGTCCAAAAAAAAAAAAAAAAAAACCCAGCCCCTTCCAAAACATCCCTGCACTTTCTCAGAATGCTGCTGATCTTGGATTTAGGTTCTCCTAGACTACATTCATTAGGAGAAACTAGGAGTACTAGTAGCCAAAGAGTTGGAACAGCCCTCATCAAGGTGGTGTAGGTGGCATAGGGTTGGAGAGCGAAGAGAAGTACTCGGGTCTGGCTGCTGTCACGGATGGTAATGAAGCGTAGTGATGATGAATGATGATGCGCTTAGTTTCCATCCATCTCCAAGAAGAACATGGAGGAATGTGTGATAACCTCCTCCTCCAGGTTCATCAGCTTCAAGGAAAACTACAACCAGAAACACATTAAAATATGTTTATACTGAAAAATTTGTGATGTGTTTAGCGATTAGGGTGCTGATTTGTAGGTTGCTGGGAGTCAGTGTCATGAGAAATCCAAACACAGACGTAGTGGAGACACTGGCGCAAAAGTTGGACACAAAGTTCCAGAATGCAATGCAGCTACGTGATACAGTTGAGAAATACATGTAAACAGAGAAGAAGGAGGTAAATGTTGAGGTAAAAAAGAGACACCTGAGGTGGTCTGTGATTCCATGAATCTGATTCCACAGATAAAACGTTCAAGATTATGGATGTGATTATAATTATTTCCAGATATGTACTACAGGATGGCATGGTTGAGCTTGAGTTACTGTCTGTATGGAGTTTCTCATGTCCTACCCGTGTCCATATGGGGTTCCTCTGGGGTTTCCGGTTCCTCCTACCTTCCACGTAGGTGGATTGGCTACTCATTCCCTCTAGATGTGAATGAATGTGCGCATGTTGTCCAGCAATAGGCTGGAGTCCCATCCAGAGTGTATTCTCAGAGTGGTACACGTCCAGCGCTCTCGATTTAGGCTCCGGCTTCATCGTGACCCTGACCAGGATACAGCGGTTACTGAGGATGAACGAATGAACGATGGATAATCACAACTGCATCATGTTCTTCTCATCTTCTTGACGAATCCAGAAACAGTCGTCCTTTGACAGTACTATAAATGCGGCACTCTGCTAATTCTTTAATAAGTTTTGGCACCCAAACACCCCTATAACGATAAAAAGCATTTCCACACATGGCGTGCATTAAAGGAATATTTCTGCCTGTGTAGGATTCCAATATGAAGGTTTTTTCCCCAGCTGATCTCAGCAGAACAACTCAACCTGTTTCACTTTTCACGGCGAAAGAAATTACCTTTTGTGTTTGAGTTACTGATATCCCCTTTTCCAACGATACGGGGGTGGGACTTTCTTCCAAGAACCATCTCGTGTTTCAACCAGTTTAAGTTTAAGAAATATCGAGTAATCCGATTTGGGAGTTTCGCAACGCGTGGGGTAATAAATTGAGTTGTGTTGAATTTCACAAGTTGTAAGCCACTTCTTGCACTTATATGCAGCACCGAGACTTCGACATAAACAAGGTTATATGCAGGAAGGTATGCTGGAGCTTTCTGTTCTCAGTGTGTACTTGCAGAAAGTATGTTTTTTTTTTAACAACAGCGTTGGAGATGTAGCTCGCGTGTTACATGTTTGTTAAATAATTATTCAGCGCTTATGAAGAGAGACAACATGAAAGAATTTAGTAGATAGGAATCGATGTACTGGACTGGAAAAATGAAAATAATGGACATTTCTGAAAATAATTTTAATTGATTAGTCAGAATGCATAAAAATATCCAGAATTCAGTAGTTTCTCTCAATAATATCCAGAATTCAGTAGTTTCTCTCAATAAAATCAGCCAAAAAACATTTTGTCTTTAGCGCAGGTGGTAGTTTTTTACTGTATCAAATTTGTTCGGTTGAATTAAACTTGAATCGATGTAATCTTACTGTCAGTCATTGCGTCTCTCCGCATATCCCCATTAGGCATTAGGTCTTTTGATAGTGTGCTGAGAGTAATGTCTGGAAGTCACTCGAGCTTAGACTCTCCCAAACAGCGGTGGTCTTCTTGTATTGGCAGTATTTAGGCATCGAGCCACACACTCCGGGGAATTTGGCCGGAGTGGAATACATGTCCAAAGTGCACACTAATCAGATTAAATCCAAATGACCGACATTTCCATCAAGAGTGGAAAGAAAACACACGCTACACTACTTTTTTTTTTTTTTTTTGTTTTCTGTGGTGAGCTGAATTCTGGGTAGTGATAATAATTCCTCCATGTGCTTAGAGTCAAGTACCCAGATTGAGACGGATTGTATAATGCTGTTCTTCCTGGAGGTGGATGATGATTACAAAGGAAACAAAAATAGCAGCAGTAAACCATATCCATACCCAAATCATAATTCACATTGGCCAGATTTGCACGCTGTTTAAACAGATCTCACATGACCAAGACGTGGAATAACAGGTGGTTTCAATTCAGCTAGTCTTATGCAAAGAGAGTAGAGAGTAATGTTGGCGAGTTTATAGGGAGTTTGACCAAGACTGCAAAGCACAGACGGTTGTTTTGACGCTGCAGCAGAGTCAAGACCGCTGAATTTGATCTGTCTGGATTTATTGCCTTAGACAAAATGTGGATTAACTACATGGTATCCTGTCTCTGTGTGTTTCTCATTCATGCTCTTCCAAGACTTTCAGACAGACGGTGATATGTTTTAATCCTTCTGGAATCGGTAGAGGCTTCAGAGTTTGCGAGAGCTGCACTTCACACTGTGATCCAGCAGACAACATCAGTTATTAAATTGTATAATAAAGACCTGATAATGCTTTTGCTTCCGGCAAGAACAATACAGAACGGAACAGTTACAAATTCACATCCAGAACCATCCACAGCCAGTTCGCTACCCATTCTCTTCGTATTCTGGAAGGGCACGACTGGTAAAAACCAGGCAAACTACCCGGTTGAACCCAAGGGTGCCAATATTTTAATCGATAAAACGTCACGTAATCCAGACAAAAATCCAGAATGCTTTTTCTGTGGCTGAATATCAAATAGTGTCCTGTCAAGGCACAACCAAGCACTTGGTGATAAACAATTTCTCTGTGATAAAAGTATTGGCACCCTTGGGTTCATGTGTCCAATGGGTCACTTGAGCACAGCAATATCCAAAATATAGTGTAGTGAATACAAAGCCATTTGGGATTCGGCCTAACTTGAAGATGGATTATACATGCATCTTGTGTAGCATAATAAATACAGAAATAAGGTACATATTTGCACCTAGAAAATCATTTTAAATAGATTGTATCTAAATATATCTGAAGCATTCCATTTTATGAAAAAAGGGTGATCCTGCATTCTAAAGCAGGCAGAGAAAAATGACTTTTGAAACGAAAGCTACAAACTTTCACTACGTTACTTTAGGATATTGCGGTGCCGTACTGTCTGGTAGGAAACCCACCCTAGCTCAGGTGACTCAAATGAACCCAAGGCTGCTAATACTTTTATCACTGTGAAAATAGACAAAATGGTGAGTGCAGATCTTTACTCGATGATAATCATGAGGTACTCACGATTGTCAGACGAACAAAGTCTTGCATATTTTGAGGCTGGAGCTCAAATAGTGTTCTGTCAGGCATATAGGGCACTATTATGTTATACCCTATGCAGTGAGCAAGTAAGCATATATATATATATATATATATATATATATATATATATATATATATATATATATATATACAGTACTGTGCAAAAGTTTTAGGCACCCTATTTTTTTTTTTAGTACTATTTTTTTTAGTCTTTTATAGATTTTTTATTTTATGACGTCTACATTATCAAGTCAGTACAAAAAACATTTTAGATTCCCAAACATTAGTTTTCTAGAACAAAATTAAATGTTACAGAAAAATGTTTGTACGTCATTAAAGAAAGCAGTATATTACGTAAGAGACACTTTTCAGACAAAAAACACAATGAAGGCTGCTGGGTTTTGCTGCAAAAATAAGAAGCGAGTGCGAAAGTCAAAGTGTCCAGAAGAACTGTGTCTGGTTCTGCAAGATGCTCAATAAAACTTACCAGCTCATTTCCTTATAAAACTGGAGACTACTATTTTTATTAAATTTTTTTTTGTCACACCAAATATTGACTTTGTTTCATTTACTACTGTTTACTGCTCTTTACTGTATTTTTTTAAAATGTAGAAACATTTAATTTCATTATATATCTATCTGTCTATCTATCTATCTATCTATCTATCTATCTATCTATATATATATATATATATATATATATATATATATATATATATATATATATATATATATATATGTGTGTGTGTCATCGTAACTTGGCATAATAAATGAAAAATCAAGCTAAATATGAGCAACAAGAAAGGAGTACAGTGTGGGAATAAATAGAAACATTACATTTTGTGATTAAAAATATGACATTGCCTCGTAAAGCAGCCAAAAAAATAGAAACCAACCTTGGCAGACAGTCACTACATGACATTAGGAGCTTGCTAGCCAGAGATATTTTGGGACAATTTAGTGGTGATTGGGACTATTCCTCTACATCCAACCATCTGTCACTGTTTGGTACTCGTGATACCTGGGAAAGAAGGGGAACCAAATTCAGCACAGGTCCTTAGTTATGGCCAAAAAAAATGTTGGATCACAGATTTGTTCCTGTGCTGTTCAGTGAGAAAGCTAAACATGACCATTCCACCTCATATGATTTTCCATCCTGTGCATTGCCGTGCCTTCACTTCCACTAGGACCTCATGTGCAAACTGGTGGCCAATGACCACACTCAAGGTATCACATACCTTATATGTGCCGTCTATCCAAATCAGCGTCAATGGAGCTACTGAAAAAACCCACTAAGGATCACTGAAGAGTCTTGGGTGGTTTGAGGGCACTAATGCAGGGGGGGTGTGGAAGGAGACGTGGGTGTCAAGTTACAGCTGCCCTCGAGCACTTCAGGGGTTAATCACCTTGCTGAAGGACAAAGCTTAGAGAAAGGCCAGGTAATTGAGATAGCCCTTGTGCCATATCTGAGATTTAAACCAGTGACCCTTGTGTGCCAAACTGCATAGTCGCCGGCCCACGTCTCAGCTCCGAGCTCACGTTGCGTTTTCGTCAACGGCTCCAGATGAAGTTATGAAATGAGACGTCTCTATTTACAGATGTCTGTGTGAGATTAAAGGAGGTCTGCTATTCAAGATCTTTTCGGTCTCTCTGCAGCACTTCGTTTGAGGAGACGTTCCTGTCTCTCACAGCAGGTTATCAGAGTCAGGAGTGTCTACATGCATCCTCAGTCGACTGTCCTCAAGCGACCGTCCTTTATCTCATTAGCATCCATACTCAAGAAAGAGAAAGGGACAGGCAGACAGGGATAAAGACTGAGAAACTAAAAAGGAAAAAAACAAAGTCCTCTGGTTTAAGGATGTGAGATTGTAGGCGCCGACTATATTTTAACCAGTAATGTTCTCTGAGTAAATTTCACGCTTACTCGTGGGCTAAGTATGGTGCTTAGGACACAATAAAATCTAATTTACGTTTCAGTTCCATACATAAACACAATCAATCAAGGAGGTGCAGAAGTAAATGGCCAATGACAAGCAAAAGAGCTCGCAACAAAGCCTCGGCCTTGCTGATAGCGAACCAAGATCAGGGCTTTGATAAAAAGAGAAAAAAAAAAAACTAGATTAAAGTCGACGCGATCAAATGGAGCAAGACTAAACGACATCACCCAGGCCAGACGCAGATGTAATTAAAGATATTACGAACTCGTACCCTTTTTCAAATGCCTAATACGCGTTACACAAATAACTTGCTGTGCTATTTACGCTAGCTTGGAGTTATGACCTTTTCTTGTCCGAGCGTTAAATGGAACATTTCCATTAAAGCAGACTCACCCATTTTACACTTTATTTCTGAATTGCTGGCAACGGCTTCATTTTCCATGAGTGTTTGCAAGTTGAACAAAACACTTTATGTGTGCGAGTGGCTGGGCGTCGCTGAGACTGTGTTTTTGTCACGTCTTTTTCCTCCGTAACACCTGAGTGAGAGTGTTTAGTTGTAAATGTGTATGTTTTTTAAAAATTTTTATGGAGGTTTATGTAACTTGCCGTTTCCATCTGCAGCCGCGATCATTGTTTTTTTTTTTTTTTTTTTTTCCAAAATGGAAAAAAAAAAAGAATAATATGCAAATTAGTTTTTGGCTTTAAAACAATAAAAAAATACAAACAAGTTCTCATAGTTCACCCTTGCTTGTTGCTGATCATATCAGATTCATTTTGGGGCTAAAATTAACAAATGACCCAGATGTGTATCAGCCATTACTGGGTAGCTAGTAGCAAGAACAGCGTTAGTGCCTGATGTACTGCTTATAGGAGGACGACTAAAAAAAATGAGCAAAGTTTTCCAGGTGCTGTAATTTAACAAAATTTTAATCATTACAGAAATCTTTTTTTTGGCATATGTTGACCCCATTTTCAGCATATCTTCTCTGAAACAGAGAATCCACATTCTAACCAGGGATAAGCCTGTAAAACTTGTACTTCCAGGTTAACTGGATTCAGGGTTGTTTTTTTGTTTTTTTTCTGGAACCCTATTTGGATTCATGAATATTTGATTTCTAGACTTTCATGCAGTGAAAAAAGAAGAGTAGTTTTAAAAAAAAATTATTTTAATGTACAAGAGAACACCAGAAATAAAAATAAAAACCTGTTTCCTTGTTTTATCTCAAGAAAGGCAAACAAATTGCTTTTCTTACAGTAATAGTATCTGTACTGATTGACAAAACAGTATTATATCTGTCTAGACGTCTCAGCGATAACACGTACAGATAAAATGCAGTCAGAAGTATGACCTCTCGCCGTACTGTATTAAATAACCATGTCATACAGTAGAGTATATACTGTATTGTGTATACGGTGCTATTCTAGTAGAGCTATTTCCATAGCAGTGTGAGCTTTATAAACCCCATTATCCTGCCCCACTGTTCTTCCCCTGCAGTGAAACAACTGCTGAGAGACTCATTTGTGTCGACCCATAATGACTCTGCCCAATTACCAAGTGTGTGAGCTGTGCTCAGCACCAATTATAGCCTCTATTGTCCTGTCATTGGCAGACACACACCGGTCTTTAACGTGCTAATGCATCAGTGCCCTGTGAGTGTTAACAGAGTCTGGTAGGATTTTAACCTGTCGCCTTTGGCTCTCAGAGGCGCTTTAGTCAGACTGAAGTTTTCTAGAATACAGGCAAGCAGTTGTGCGCGAAGACGCCAGGTTGAATTCGGTCTTAAAAGTAGGCACAATTATGCCAACTGCACTTCTTGATAATTAGGTCAAATTAATCTGACATCAAGTTTCCACAGAAATGTGGCAGACGAGTCAAAATATATTTGGTGTCCAAATTCGGTTTGGATTGGCACTAACACATATCAGCACTGACTAATAGTAGAGGCTAACGAATAATGCTAAAGAGCACTTTAATTATCACACACTTGCCTAAATATTTCTTTATGAAATATTTCAGAAAATAACAGAATAGTCAAGTATTTTAAATATGCAAGTATATAAACCGAAGAGATATAGTCATAATGTGGTGGGTCATGTTAATGTGGGGTTGTTTATACTAATTGTTCTTATAATAGATGCATAAACCTGTCATACAGTGTCACAAACCACAGAGATGAGCTATATATTTATATCTGAGATTATTTAACACCTTAAAAATACCCTTAAAAATAGCTGAGTGTGTATTTAATTTAGCACTCAGTTAATGTGATGCTAATTAGTGCTACCTCACATCACTTAGCTACAAGTATGTTAGCCTTGTAGCTCACCAGCTTTGTATGATTTTGTAAGGTGATTTCAGATTCAAAATGGCTGCCACTCTAGTAAATCTAAATTATTTAATATTTAGATAAAGTTTGAGCTGCTTGTGTGATCGTTTTTAGCCTGCACTTAGCACGACAATATGCTAATTAGTGCTAATTCCCATTAGCTATATGATCCTCATAGCTCTGATACAAACTTGTACACCAAACATGCAAGATCAAGCGATTTCAGATTCAAAATGGCCACCACTACAGTTTTTAGTTAGCCTGTGTACGGTGCTGTAGTTTTTCTTACAGATATATGTCATGCAGTGTCACAAACCGCACTGATGTGTTGCTTATTAACATTTGAGATTATTCAATGTGGTTTGATATGATTTTGAAATGGATAAGATCTGAGCTGACTGTATGATCGTTTTAGCTTGCAGTTTACACGAAAACATGCTAATTAGTGCTAACTTCCATGAGGCTTGTGGCTCTCACGCGACCTTTGTAAACCAAACTAGTAAGATCAGTGATTTCAAATTTCAAAATGGCCGCCACTACAGTTTTCAGCTTAGCCTTTGTAGGTGTGTAGTTTTTCTTTGTTAATTTAAACGTACAAAAGTGTCTTACAGTGTTGGAAATTGTTTAGATATCATCTATATACTGTTTGAGCAGTTTGTGGGATCGTTTTATTGCGCAAAATAATATGATAACATGCTAATCGGTGCTCATAAACATGCACTGCTTAGCTATTTTAGCTGTGTAACTCAGGCACGTGACTAGCACCAAAAGTTCAGGCACCAAAAAAAAGTCTTTTTCTTAAACTTAAGCATGAAACAAATCAAATTGGCCTTGTGTTTTATTTGTTGTGGATGTTCTTAGGCAACAGGTATTTCCTCTAGCTTCCTCTATCTAATCCGTTATCTGGATTGCTCCAATCTATCCCGGTATGTTTCTGGTAAGTGCACTTGTTTAGATTATAGGGCGCTTCCTAGGCTGTTGGTGTACACTACCGTGCCTTCAGCTGCTTCTAATAGACCGAGAGAGCGCTCGCTGACTCTTGGCATGCGGCTCGACTGTAAACAGCCGACTCACTCGACGTGATTAATAGGACGAGGAGAGAAATACTCAGTGGGAACAGACAGTGCTGACGACAGGGATATAGAGGGTCACACTATGTGTGTGTGTGTGTGTGTGTGTGAGAGAGAGAGAGAGAGAGAGAGAGAGCCATGGCTAATATGCAGCGAAAGGCAGATGGTGAATTCACACCTCTAGCTGTTGACCCACTCATTGCTGCCCTGACAGACTTCCTGACAAACACAAACACAAACACACCACACACACATAATTGTCAACCTGCCGTCTCAGACACCGACAAATCATAAACAGATCAGCACAGTAGAGATATTCAGTGTTTAAACACAGTACTACACTGAAAAAATCAGGTGAAAATGTACAATTTATTTGTATTTGTTTGTTTGTTTTGTGAGCTCATTTTATTATTTTACCATTGCTTGTTCATTGTTGGTTTTCAGCCTCATAATGATCTGTCTCTTAATAAACATGCAGTTTGTCAGAGACAAGATCGACAATCTCGTAGTTTACATAACTTTCAGATATTGATTTATTTATAGTCTACCACTCATGATCCTTAATAATAAAACAGATTATTATTACTAATAAAAACAAATGATACATTTGCTACTTGTTTTCCAAATTTAGTAGCTAGTCAGTAGTGTTATTAGCCAACATAGTGGCACCGCAAATCTAAATGTGAAAATACTGTATTAAATGTAATCGTGGAAAAATTCAGTTGATTAATTATTCATTTATTTTGTACCATTAAAAAATTACTGTGTGGAAACTGTACGTGCAAGAAATTTTCAATCCTGCTATAAAATATTAATAATATATAAATAAAATAAAACAGTTGATTTTTTTTTTGTTTTGTTTTGTTTTAAGCTAGCATGAAGTATGTTAGCAATGGCAAGACTGTAGCAAAGTTCACACAGCAAAAAAATAAAAAAACAACCAAACAAAAGTATCAAAATGGCCTTTTGTTGCAATCGCTATTGATGTTTCTTGTTTCGCAACAATTAATAAAATAAAAAATTTTAGCTATAGTATGAACTGTTTTTTAAAATTAATTTATTATATATATATATATATAATTTGGCCTAGCTGATATTTACACAAAGTGAGAATAATTTAAAAAAATAATAATAATAAACCATGTAGAACTCACAGTATATGTATATATAGCCATTAAATGAACTTACCAGGTGTGATTTTGTTTAATTACATATGAATTGAGTCATAAGAAAAGTCCAAACTACCAACACCCCTGACTCTGACCTCAAACTTTGCCGCTGTTTATACGATTTCATGCTAATTGTTACAAATAGTTGGAAACCGGTGAATAAACACTTGTGCAGGTCAGAGGAGGCGTCCTACAAGCGGGACTGCATATAAATGATGTAGTCAGCCCGTACAGGATTTCATGGAGGTGTTTTTGTGATTGTTGCGGCTAAAAATGCTTGATTTTGCTGTTTTTTTTTTTTTTTTTTTGCGGAAAACTACCTGAATTGATGAAATCGCAATTATATGAAATTGTTTTATACGGTCTTTCGCAGTGATGCTTGTTGGTAAATGAGACCTTTTAGCTTTATTCACTCTGACGCACGTGAATCGAAGAATGCGCGTTGTGACGACGTCACATGACGCGCCCTGGCCCAAATCTGCGGAAAATCTGCGCCCATTTTGAAAAATTGCAAGCGTCTCCGAATACTGCAGAGTTCGCTTGCTTTTGCGTTCATTTCTGCGGTCGCAAAATCACGAAATCCTGAAGGGACTGTATAATACTGACATTTTTAGATTGCTGAGCTTAACTTTGGTCCACTTTTATAATTCAAGTCCTGAATGTCCACCCTAATCCTTGCACTGTCCTGTGTAGTTTCGTGAGCTGTGGTTACAGTAACGTGGCGCCTTCGCTGACGCATCTACGGATCCGTGATGAGTCGGGGTTTGTAGATTCCTCTCGCTCAGGTCCTGCTCCACAATGGCCTCCTCTACAGGGCCGAAAGCTCATGCATGCGTGTTGGAGTCGCTTTTAAAACCAGCCCCGTCGGAGCCCGTTTCACGCTGCCACTCACTTCTTTTTGAAGTCTCCGTCCTTCGCTCTCTCGCCGCTCAAACACATGTAAAGTGACTCAAACGAGAGTCTGTGGGTTTCCAGCGCTCCCCGTCTGGCCTGCGTTTTAACTCTGTGTGTGTGTGTGTGTGTGTGTGTGTGTGTGTGAGAGAGAGAGAGAGAGTTCCCCCACCCCCTTTAGAGAACCCCCGCACCCCTGCACTACCCTCCCTGTATTGTTTACTTTTTGTCCTGGCTCAGAGAGAATTCCACACGCCCAGATGAAACGGCGGGTGTTTTCAGGGTCATTTACACCCGGAGTGTGTTTGTCTTTGGGGATGGGGGGATTTTTTTTTTTTTTTTGTCGGCCTCCATGTGCCGACCTCATAAAAAGCTGCAGAGACTCAGCGACAAGAAGCCCTCTGTTCTCTCCTCTCACTCACCCACTCACTCACTCACTCAGTCCTGCTGCTGCTACCTTTACCACATCTGTCTTTCCCTCATCCATGCCACACATTTTTGCGACTCGTGCACGTCGTTTGATTTAAGCACATGTGAGCTCGTTTTTAAATACATTTCCATATAGCGCTAGCGCTTGCCAGGCTCCCTTGGTTCCTGTGGATTTATACTGCA
The DNA here is from genome assembly GCA_023630585.1 of Cranoglanis bouderius. NCBI lineage: Eukaryota > Metazoa > Chordata > Actinopteri > Siluriformes > Cranoglanididae > Cranoglanis > Cranoglanis bouderius. The sequence goes on along the minus strand of CM042565.1, from coordinate 14,063,930 downwards.
ACTGTTTCAAGTGTGTTTTAAAGTATGACCAGAATCCAGTGGCTAGCTTAGCTCTGGGCATATCTGCCTGTATGTGTGTGTGTGTGTGTTTGTGTGTGTCAGCCCTGTATTTATGCGCTGTTGAGTGGCATTAGCGGTTTGCTAGGCAGGCAGCTCGGCGATGTCTACATTAGTTTTGCAGTTGGTTGAGAAACCGCCAAGGGCTGATCGTTTTACACCGCATGCGCTTCTGCATCCGAGGGGTTGGGGTGGTGGTGGTGGGGGGGGGGGGTTATGAAGCGGTTCTCCACACATTTTTTCCACTACGCACGATGCAATTTCTCTTTCAAGCGTCTCCGTACGTGCATTTTCATCACAGGAACGCGCTGCAAAGAGAAAAGCCACAGTAGCTCAGGAGCTGAAAGGTTGATGTCGGGTTGTATATTGTTGGAGAATTCGATTGTTTATGGGCGTTTAGCGAGACTGCAGAGTACCAGCTAATCTTGTTTGCATGACCAGTTGAATGTCCTTTGTGTTTACTGAGCAAACAAAAGATCAACACAACAACATTAAGGCAGAACATGACAAAATGAAGGCGGGAGGCAAATACATTAAGCACAAACAGAACAAAATAAGCAATAATAAGGTTTCTCTAAGTAGTTGGAACATGAATTTCTGCCTTGCAAACTGTCATAAAATATTAACAATGTATTAGCTAGGTAGGATTAGCCACTTTAAGCTAGCTGCAGCGCATTAGAGCGATTCATACAAAGCATTACAAACATTAGAAATTCATAACAAAGCATTTGCTAATAAATTGTTCACCATTCAAGCCAGCTAGAAAGTTGTTGTAAGTTATTGTAAGTTGTAGTTATTGAGAGGTTTGGGGTTTAAATTTCTGGCTAGCAAAATGAGTTAACTTCAGTGTTATATTAAGCTAGCTAGCAAGGATTAGCCACTTTGAGCTAGCCGATAGTGTACTTTTTGTTTTGTTTTGTTGTTGTTGGTTTTTTTCCCCACAAGAACACTGCTGTAAAGGTTTCTGACATTGAAAGTGCCCCAGCACATTAGAGTCTGATGTTTTCATGTGTAGAAAAATACATTTCATTAAAAAAAAATATTTTCTTTAACAATAAAATTGTCTAAAAAAAAATTAATAATAAAAAAAAGAGATGAATATGTCTACCTAAAATGTGTACCGTTCTACCTAACGGTAGAGCTAAAAGTTAATCCAAGGTTTGGAATGTATAATGAATTTCCAGCTAGCGTGCTGTCATCAACCTATACTTTCGAATCTTTAGTAGCTAGCTAGGATTAGCCATGTTAAGCTATCTTCACACAAAGCTTTAAAGGACATTTTCAACATGAAAATGAATAATTTGTTATTCATTTATTCAATTTGCTTAGAATAAACATATTTGGACTACCCCAAAAAACAATTTAACCGCTTAACAATTTAGCTACTTGAAGCTAATTTAATTAGCCAGCTTTATTAGTTACCCAGATAAATACCTAGGTGTGCTGAAGTAATGCTAATGATGTCATTTTTTCCCTTTGTGTCATGTTCGGTTTGTTTGGGAAATGCTGTACTTTCATGATTTTGTGGGCTACCGCAGGTTTTAGTACTTTATTCTTTTTTTTTTTGTTTGTTTGTTTTATTAAACTTCCTGTGCTGCTCTGTGTAGCCGGGTTCTGTGATCAGTCTGGACAAAATTTAGGTCGAGGAAATAAAACACTAGAGGTTTTGTCAGTGACCAACACCTTTACACTGCTTTCCCATAATCCCTGGCATGCTGCAGCGTGATTGACCGATGTGGGCTGGGTGAGGCCGCCATGCTTTTGTATTTGATACTGATTTCCCCTGACAGGCTAAATATTTGGCTGCGGCCGAGCACGGAGGCCCTTTAAAGTATGAGCGGGATGTAACAGAAAGGTAGTTTTGTGTGCAGGTATGTGTATGAGTGTGTCTGCGTGTGTATAGGTGCAGTGAGTGGGAATGTGCTGAGGTTCGGTTGGATAAGTGGCAATGGCAGACTGAAAGCCGCAGTTTGTACTCATTTAATATAACACAACACTCTTGAAGGAGCCATTAGCTATGCACTGAAGAGCATGTCAAACAATGTTTTGGATTCTGTGCACTAACCAATTCTTCTGACTGACAGACAGACAGCTTCTGATGAGCTGACTGATACTTCCTGTAATGATCTCACTTCCTGACTGCAAATTCGCAGTCTTTTTTCTATGGTCCAATCCAAGACCATGCCCACTTTTTACTCTCTGTAGATCACCCTGAGATGCACAAACACGTTGATTGCTAGAGGCTCAAGGGCTGTGTTTTTCCCTTCCAAGATGGTTTGTTGTGACTCTTCATATGTGACCAAAGACCTCACCTCACTTCACTGGAAGTGATTGGGATAAAGGCCACACCTCCTACTAGGTCTGATAGGAATCAAGGACACCCCTCCTATTAGGATTGACAGGCATCAAGGCCATCCCTCCTACTAGGACTGACAGACATCAAGGCCACACCTCCAACTAGGACTGATAGGCACAAAGGCCACACCTCCTACTAGGTCTGATAGGAATCAAGGCCACCCCTCCTATTAGGACTGACAGGCATTGAGGCCATCCCTCCTATTAAGACTGACATGCACCAAAACCACCCCTCTGACTAGGACTGGCAGGCATCAAGGCCACCCCTCCTATTAGGACTGACAGGCATCAAGGCCACCCCTCCTATTAGGACTGACAGGCATCAAGGCCACCCCTCCTACTAGATCTGATAGGAATCAAGGCCACCCCTCCTATTAGGACTGACAGGCATCAAGGCCACCCCTCCTATTAGGACTGACAGGCACAAAGACCATGCCTCCTACTAGGATTGACAGGCATTAAGGCCATGCCTCCTACTATGATTGACCGACACAAAGCCCTCACCTCCAACTGGGAATGACAGGACAAAGGCCACACCTTCAACTAGGACTGATAGGCACAAATGGCCACACCTCCTACTAGGGTTGACAGGCATTAAGGCCATGTGATGTGGTAACTGTATACCTAAGATACCTAGATACCTACCTGTACTAACTTCTAACTTAGCTAATGTTTGTGATGTGGCTAAATCAATGAAAATATGACAAGTGGAGACTCTGATACTAAAATCCAGCAGTGACAAATGCTAGCTTGTTTAAAAGCAGTCACGTTGCTGGTTATCTATGTGCTAGCATAACCTAGAGTACAGAAACAACAAACAGTTTCCCTGAGGTAGCTTTAAAACTATTCATTAGATAAACATAGTTGATTTAAAATTATACATTGAGAGTACTTTAAACCATTTTTACAATAAATGGAGCTGATCAGTAGATATAAAATGCCCTTTTGAGGTCCACGCTGGTGGACTCTCCTCTTCAGTTCACCCCACAGGTCTTCTATGGGTTTCAAGTCAGGGGACTGGGATGGCCATGGCAGGACCTCGATTTTGTGGTCAGTAAACCATTTTTGTGTTGATTTTGATGTATGTTTTGGATCATTGTCCTGCTGGAAGATCCAACCACAGCCCATTTTAAGCTTTCTGACAGAGGCAGTCAGGTTTTCATTTAATATCTGTTGATATTTGATCGAGTCCATGCTGCCATGTATCCTAACAAAATGTCCAGGTCCTCTGGCAGAAAAATGGTCTTACCCATTGTTATGAATGACTAAGGGAATTTGGCCTATGTGTTACCTCATATTTATACCCCTGTGAAACAGGAAGTCATGGTTGAAGAATTTCCTGTTCCTAGTCACCCAGGTATACTAAAAAAAAAAAGTAAAATATCAGTGGGAATATACTTCAAATATATTTTTCTCATATGAATTCATAGGGGCCAATAATTGTTACACACCTATATTTAACAAAGATTTTTATTTTTTGGATAAACCTGTCTTTTGTTTGCAATTGTTTGCTATCCATGAGAGCAGAGTATTTTTATGATTTTTTTTTTAAACAAAAGATTAAAAAGTTAATCAATAAAGACAATTTTCACAGCCTTCTTTGCTCATATTTACCAAGTTTATATCATATTTACCAATACTAGTGGAGGGCACTGTAGGCTAAGATATAGACATTATATGGTAACAGCCAACCAAGTGCTTGTCTCTGTGTGTAGTGTGACACGACTAATTGTTTTAATTAGTGTCTAAACCTATTTTAACTAACTAAATACTGAAATTATCCAAACCTTGTGTATGTTTTATGATATAATCTATTATGATACTGATAATATTGTTGTAATATAAAACCTGAATTGTGCTACACTTACACAATTTCTGCCTTTTGGTCTCTGCTAATGTGCCTTGATTTCTAAAAAGAAGGTTGCTGGAGTATAATGATGACTGGTGAGTGTGTGTGTGTGTGTGTGTGTGTGTGTGTGTGTGTGTGTGTGTGTGTATACACTACTCCAGTAATCCAGGCAGCCTGGTGCCATCAGCGTTTTCCAGTGGAATGCACGGGTCAGCTCACGGAGGCAGGACCTGTAGAGTGTCTGGAGGATCAAAGCACACACTCCACTAAGATAGCAAACTCACACACCCTATTTGACCTACACTAGTGTGTTTGTGTGTGTGTGTGTGTGTGTGTGTGTGTGTGTGTGTGTATAAGCCAGGCTCCATCAGACACACAGTGATGACAGGTCTGTCTTTTCAGGTCCAGAAGAGAAACTGCTGTTGAAAGACTGAGTGCTCTGTGCACTTCATGAAACGATCTGATGCTTTCGCTGCTCGCTCGATCTGCAGCTCTTTTAACGTGTAATAACAGATCTAAATCAAAAGCCTTTTTCAAGCTAGTATTTCAGCAGTTCATCCAACTAGATCTGGCACAATTCAACATTGTCTTTAGATGTAGATCTGGGTTCTGGGTACAATACCCGTGAAACTGTTTCCTCAGGTCATCTAACTGAAGTCTCAGGGTTTCTTCAGTGGAAAATCTCAGCACCTTGATACTGCAGACTTGTACCTAAGAACTGCTATACATCTTCTCAAAACACTTAGTACTGTTTGACTTTATAATACACAGTTTTAGAAGAGTAATGATTTATAATCCCATTTTCTGGTGTTACCCAGAAGAGGTTTAGCTCCCTTTTGAGTCTGGTTCCTCTCAAGATTTCTTCCTCATGTCATCTCAGGGAGATTTTCTTCAACTCACAGATAAAATTGAATTGCATTGAATATATAGCTCAGTTTTCATCCACCATTGTTATTGTTGGCCTATAAAGTGGTAATTTATTAATCTTTTGGCCACTTGGACCATCTTGTTCATGATGAACCGAATCATCTTCTGATTGTCGAGCAGAACATAGTCTGGTTTTCTGATGATATGCGCTTTCTGAAAGAGTTAAGCTGTCTGGAAAGTTCTCTAGACTGCCAGAGAATCACAGTTGGGCTCTTGAGCAAGACCTTAAACCTTCAACTGCTAATCCAAGCTCTAAACTTTGAGTAAAAGTGTCTGCCAAAGGAATAAATGGAGATGTATCTGAGAACACCAGAGATCACATCCAGGACTATTGGCATGGTCGTCCATCTTTTTATATCGTCCCCTTTGGACAGGAGGATGGTTAAGGCGCTGGTTTCTCAGCTTTCTTTCTGCTGCTTGGGTGGGATTGTGGATTTTGGCTTCTAGGCTGACTTTGGATGAGCATGAGCGCTGGTTGTCAAGCAACATTCTGGGCAAATAATGTTTTTTTTTTTGTTGTTTTTTTGTTGTTGTTTTTTACAGAAAAAGAAAAAGCAGTAAAGTTCTTTAAGAAGGATGACCAGCTGTAGATCGCCATATTTTGGTCATAACTTCATCAAAGCTAATGTGTAATGTGTAAATATTGTGCCAACGGTCAATGTCATGAGAAAGAGGTTAATGCTCTTTGAGCAAATCAAGCAAGAGCATTAGTACGGGGGTGTGAAGCTGTCCATCAGCGGACGGAGACGCAGCCATCAGCCATAGCATGCCGATGCTAGTCCAGGAAAAAATGACGACCAACTGCAGGTCGCCAAATTATGGTCATAACTACATTGATGCTAATTTGTGAAACTAGCCATTGTGCCAAGATGTTGCAAAAGGTCACTACTGTAAAAAGAAGTTACGCTTGAATAATTGAAGTATTCGCCCCTACTCAATAACGCTCCAGCAAACTCCCAGCCTATAAAACACTCCTTCCCCCTCAAGTTAATCTTTAACCTGTACTATCACATAATGTGTATAATAAATAACCAAAGCCATTAACAGAAGACTGGTTCTCTGTCTTTCTCACTTATTTGTTCCCAAGTTCTTTTCTTTTATCCTCCTTTCCTATCCGCATGGGTCTGGTTTAAATTAGCCCTCTTCCATACTTTAACATTTCTCTCCTGAGCGAACAGGCTGCAAATCTTGAGCGCTGCTTGTCTGCTTAAAACTTTACTTCAACGCTAACACAGTTTTTATTGTGAACGAGAAACGTTCGTGACATTATATTCCAGGAGCCTTTTCGTGATCTTGGGGTGACCACAAAAATCCGTTGGTGGCATCGGGGGAAATCCTTGCACGGATGATGTCAGTGGCATTGCGTGCATGAGCCTTTTCCCTGCTTGTTTGCATTCCTGACTGGTGGAACTGGTTGATGTCGAGAGAGAGAGAGAGAGAGAGAGAGAGAGAGAGAGAGAGAGAGGTTAAAGCCATTTAAGTAAGTAAAGCAAGTCCATTAGCACGTAAGTGTGACGCTGTCCATCAGCAGTGCCATGGGGACATGGCAATCAGTCATCAGCATACCAATGCTAGTGCAGGAAATTTGGTTGTGGTTTCTCAGTAACAATGATCTGATCTGAGATCTGAGGCCTAAGACAAGCTTGTCTTGTCAGGACCGAGCAGGGTTCGACTGAACGTGAGCAAAAAAATATGAAAGGGAAAGTGTGACCCTGACCGAACAGCACACCTTGAACCTCTTCCATTAAGACGTCTGGCACTCAAGCCATCTTTGTGTATCTGAAAAGGATTGCGTGTCCATTAAAGTGGCCTTGTATTCACTCAAAGCATGAAGTATCGAGTTTCTCGGATAACATCTATACCTTTTCGTCCGTGTCTTTGCTTAAGCAAGATAGAGAGATGGAAGTCTTCATTTGGTCTTGGTGTTCGGCCAAGTATGTTGAATGTGGTGCATGTCAACCTGGAGATGAAAAAAAAATAAAAATAAAAAAAATAAAACCTACTAAAGATGAATTACACAGCCTGACGAACTGCCATGCTGGAGACTAAACACACTGACGGGTCGACCTGCTCCGCTAACTTTCTCTCTAATGCATATGCACTGACTTCCTCATATTCCACAAGAGTGAACAGGTGAAAGCAACCCATACTTTCCTTGCTCACAGGGTTTGTTCCTGCGTGATTCCTGAGAACACTCATCTGTTTCTGATCACTCTCTCCATCAGCTCCGACAACAGTATTAAACCAAGATTAAGGATTTGTTTTTTGGTTTCAATGCTCCAGTTGGTTTGCACCTGTATTATATCATTATCACTTGCTGCTTCTGTCGTTCTACAGTCAAGATCAAGAGTGACCAAGAGCAGTACTGGGACTACATCCCCGTTTCACAGAGAAATTTAATTTAATTTTCTATACCGCTTATCATGCCTGGAGCCTGGAGCCTATCCCAGGGAACCCGGGGCACAAGGTGCGGGGACACAACATGGTGCCGACCCATCGCAGGGCACAATCACACATACTACAGACAATTTGGAAATGCAAATCAGCCTACAATGCATGTCTTTGGACTTGGGGAGGAAACTGGAGTACATGGAGCACAGGGAGAACATGCAAACTCCACATACGCATGGCAGAGGAGGGATTCGAACCCCCAACCCTGGAGGTGCAAGGCAAACATGCTATTTGTTTATTACTTTTCAAGCACACTATTAAAAGAAGTGAGTTGACCATCAACTGTTGATTTTTGCGCCGCATTTGAGTGCACAGATAACGAGTGAGTCTCGGTTGGTGCCCAGAGACGTGCTTCTATATTTGCTGTTCTCACGTCTCGACATAAAATCCATATATTAAAATATATAAATTCTGTCTGTAGCTGTTTTATTACTGTGTGAAATATTTTCAGATTTTGTTCTTATATTGTTTTTCATCTTTGGGGTGCTTGAGGGAATGTAAGTTGAAGTTATATTTGCTTACTTACTTACTTGTTTGCTTTCTCCTGCCCTTGAGAAGTAACGATTTCCATTACAAAGAATTATTGACTTTCATAGACCCACCATTCTTTGATATTTGGTGCCACGGGTGTTTATACATGCGTGTGTTTGTGTGTGTGCATTAAATGAACCCATCGAGGCAGATCACAGGAAAAAATGTAATTCATTCAGTTCAAACCCTCTTCTCCTTCTCCTTCTCGCTCTCTCCACTCCCACTCCCACTCTCCCCCACACACTTTTCCTTTCTTTCAGTCCTTGAGAGCGACCCCACCACCCCACCCCACCCCACCCCACCGCACCCCCTCTCCTCTTCCCCACCCGTGATTTAAGATGCTGAAAGAGGCTCGGCCCCGGAGCAGATGGGAAAAGTTTTTTTTTTTGTGGCCGGTGGGGTGGCGATAGGCTAATTTGAGTGGCATAAAGCCGGCCCTCTTTCAAATGCAGAGCAGGACGCTTTGATGAGCGAGGGATGAAAGTGACGAGAGAGGAGAGGACGACTGGAGGGGGAGAGCTGGCTCTTTGTCCCGGATGAGAAGGCATCTGCCGCCCTCTGGCCTGGACGAGACCCTGAAACAATGGCCGCCATGGCCAGAGAGTGTCATCACACAACATGAAAAGAGTCCTTCCGCACCGGAGTGTGTGTGAGAGAGAAGGAACGAATGTGTGTGTGTGTGTGTGTGTGTGTGTGTGTGTGTGTGTGTTGTGTGTGTGAGAGAGAGTAACGAGAACTCTCTTAAATTCATGCTGAAGCTGAAAGCTCCACAGTGCGGCGTTGTTCATGGGGGAGGCCGGCGGCGTGATTGATTTTTCCCCGTTGAGAAACAAATAAACTTGTTATTTGGTTGAAGGGAGAGCTATTGAGAGCGATCTAAAGAGAGTGGTTTGTGTATATGTGTGTGTGTGTGTGTGTGTGTGTGTGTGTGTGTGTGTGTGTGTGTGTGTGTGTGTGTATGTAATCAGGGGCTGTGGGCACATTGCTGGGCCAGTGGGTAAACACAGGAGAATTTCATGGTGAGACAAGAGCGAGCTCCTGAAACAGGACCAACAAAAAGAAGAGAAGTAGAACTAATTGAAAGAAAAGCAGCACGCTGCCTTTGATCTCGGAGAAGACTCCCTGATGTTAGCACTTTGTTTTTTGGAAACAGAGTGAGAGAGAGACAGAAAGAGAGTGAGAGAGAGAGAGAGAGAGGTGAGAGGGGGGAGAGCTTTTGTTCCTTGGCTGTGCTTGGATCGGGAAAAGAAGTGCGAGAAATGAATACTGTTTAAATCTTAGGTCATTCCTTAGGATAAATATGAAAGACGCTAAACAAAATAGTGAATGCTCATTGTTGCTTTTGCTGTGATCGTGATTTAACATTAATCGCATTTTTCTGCAGTCAACATGACACAACAATCTGGAAATGTTTGAGCGTTACATAATCTGATGTGAGGATTAACTAATGAACAGCGTAAAAATAACAAGGATTTTACAAGTTGTGCTTCTAGAATTGAAAGCACATTTTATCATCACGTCATACACAACACATGGACACCATGTTAGACGACTGTTACACTCAAGATAAGACATGCGTACTTTTATAGCTTTTAGATGCAGTGTCACGCCGGTACATTGTTTTTGCAATTGCCAAATATTCGTTCATTGAATTTCACTTCATCTCGATCAAGGTTGTGGTGGATCCAGAGTCTATCCCGGGAATGCTGGCCTCAATTTGGGAATACGCCCAATTATTCCTCAGAATACTAATTGATCGTTTTTCAACAACCATTCGCAATATTTCTTTGTTGTTCATATCTTATTTTAAAGTCCATCATGGAAATAACTCGTAATGAGGATACCTCCAAGTTCCTGACGTCTCCGGTTCTTGGTTCCAGACCAGCAGCGTTCTGGCACCAGAACCAAACCAATTTTGCTGACCGAGAAGCAGATGCTCGAGCTTGGAAATCGCAGAACCTCATCAGTGGAAAAGGGCTATGGGAGCCATACTGTAGTATTTTACAATGAATTCTCCAGTTCTTGATTGCTTAAACACCTGTTGCTATAGAGACGATATTTACATCGGATAATCTATACAATACTTGATCGTCTGTCGCCAAGTAACAACTTGTCAAATGTTGAGTTGCAGTGTTAAGTCGTGGTGCCATTTAACTCGCTTAAAAGTTTAAACTTTTCTATCGTAGCTCAACAATGAAATCTAAGAAAATGATGTTTGATTTTTTAGCTTAGAATTAGCAAATACACAAAAATGTGGTTTACTAGCATCCATGCTAATTAAGATTGACTTAAAATGAACTTTTTTTAAATCATTCATTTACTTTCAGTCTGTAATTTCACTAAAAATTTTGAACTTTCGAAGTCTGAAGTGACCTCTTCATTCAACATCACAATGTCATTGAAAATAAAGAAAAAAAAACGAACGAGCGAATGTAGATTTCTTCTTCCCGCGTTCTCTTTAAGAAATTCAGATGATGCAAATTCCTGTTGAACGTGTGACTTTTGGAATAATCCAAATATTTCATAGGGGTGAATGTGTTCAGGTAACAGGGTTGAGTAAATGTCAACTAAAATGTCCATTTTGTCATAACCTGTAATGGACGGCTCATGGAAAATTATGCTTTGAGCACGAGATGTTATGCGGATTTACAGATTAATGCAAAAATAATACGTTTTCAAGGAGAAGTGCTAAACATTTGTAAGTGTCGGACACAAATGGCACCCTAATCAGTGAATCACCTCCTAAATATTGCAAACAGATTGCTCTCTCTGATGAAGTGTACTAATTTATTTACTCTTGATGTCTGTTTTAGGTGATTTTTGCCCTCAATCAGACGCTGCTTCAGCAGGAGAGTCTCCGGGCCGGGAGTCTTCAGGTCCCCTACACCACCGAGGATCTCATTAAGCACTACAACTGTGGAGATCTCAACTCCATCATATTCAACCATGACACTTCACAGGTACACACATGTAGGATCCACTACATACCACCAGCACATGAACAGCTACCAAAAGAGTACAACCTGAAACCACAGTCCAAAACTGTTCTTGATGAACCTTTTTTTTTTTTTCATTTCAGGTGCCCAACTTCAACAACGTCACTCTGCCTCCTAGTGAACAGATCACGGCTCAGGAGATTGAGAGCTACTTCCGTCAGGAGCTCATCTACAAGCGCAATGAGCGGATGGGCAAGAGGGTCAAAGCTCTGCTAGAGGAGCATCCCGACAAGAGCTTTTTCTTCGCTTTCGGAGCAGGTCTGATTTATCATTTCTGCTTTTTCAAAATCCGGTGTTCTTCTCTGCTTTCTAATGCAGATTGGTTTTTAGGGATGTCTTAGCATCTTAAACAAGTTTTCAAAGGTCAGTTTGCCATTGAACTCGCTCTGTTTTAGGCTGTAACATATCCAGAGGAACATCCACTCACCTCATCCCTCACTTTAACATTGTGTATCTTTTGGGAAGTTTGTCAAACTGAAATGGTGAAATTATGTTTGGGATTAAGTCCATAAGGATCCTGGATTTGTTCTGGAACAGCATGAACAGCACGATCCATTCTCCTCCACAATATATTTCCAACTCTACAACTGTCATCCCCAGTTCAGTGTGAGGTCACCTGTTGATCATCAGCGGCCCAGAGCAAGCATTACATGAAACGAGGCCCAAATCTGATTATGGCTACTTAGAGAAAATGACTTAAATTCTTTTCATTGTAAGTGCTGCACTCATGCAGGGAGGAGAGGGCTTATTGTACCAGCGTTTAAGTCAAAACGACTGTGATCTGCTATTGAACCGCTACAGACAGCTAGTGAGGGACTAATAAACGGCAAAGTCGCTCTCTATGACCAGGTCCTGAGGGCCGAGTTTAACACAGCCGACTTATAGACTCCAGCAATCTGTTTATTGCCATATCATTGGCTTCATTTAACGCCAAACTGGAAGCAGGGGAGTTTATAAAAGCCAGGAAGTGTGTGAACTTTGGAGAGTTCATGAGGGCAGTGTGTAGAGGCCTGAAGTGGAGTGGAGGAGACTCAACTCTTGAGGATGCCAATGCTTTTCCACCTTACCCAAAGGGTTTCTTTGGGTGGTTACACTGGGGAATCCGTAAACATATAGTGTTTTCCTATCAAGTAGTGCCCCTATAGGAAGGTATGAACCCTAAAGAACCTTTGAGAAACTCTATGCTTCGTTGCAACGTTGCCAAGCGTAAAAGGCCACAGTGCTTTTAAAGTTCATCAGTGCATTTCCCTTAGGTGTTAAATTCCAGCTCTACCAAAGTATGACTTCACTTTTACTGCTAATGATAGTGTGTGAATGCTCTAAAGTGCAGGTTCAACAGAATGAGCTCTTCATACTTGCTGGGAGGAAAATGAAGTAATTGGAGTATGTTTCGAGTACTGAATTGGCTGAAATGTGTAGCACAGCTTGGACAGCCACTTTCTACAAAAAGATCCTGGTCCAGCACCTTGCCATCCAAATGCTAACTTTTTAATGAGAAGGCACAACATGCCTCTAATCAACAGTAAATGGCAACCTTACCTATGAAGCAGTGGATTCATTCCTCCTTCATCTTCCCAAAGATGGTTTTGGATCATGAAGCAAGATTTTAAGCTTCGGTTAGATTTGATAACCTGGTCTTCCAAACTAGCATCTTGGGCTGTTCGTACACATTTGGGTAGACACTTGCCTTTTCAGTGAGACCGCACGACAAACCTCTAATCGGGGTAAATACTAACTTTATTAACGAAGCAGTTGCTTCCAAGGATGGGACTTCATTGGCCAGGTGTTGGAGCATGGGGCAAGATTTTAATTTAAATGCTTAAATTTTGACTGACTTGGTTGAAATAACTAGCACAGCTTAAAACAGTCACAGTTTCCAGAAACACCATGATCTTTCAGAATAGGTCTTTGAACTGTTCTTTACAGATCAGGGTGGACCAACTGAATGCTAAATATATAGCTTGATGGTGATTCTGAGGATAGGATTTCATTGGACTGTTTGTAGTCCAGTTTTAGCTTAAGTTGGTCACAGTCTCCAAAAACACCTTGGCCAGCTTTAGGTGGACATCTGCCACCTAAATGCTAACCTTCTAGAGAAACATGCCTCAAATCATTGGTAAATTTTGAAGCAGTTGATTCCAAGGATGGGAATTCATTGGCAAGGTATTGGATCATTGGGCAAACCTGGTGAACTGCAAAGGAAAATGAAAACAAATTAAAAATCTGTTGTTTTTTCCCCCATGGACTTTCCCTCTTTTAAAATTCAGCCACCCATCCAGCCTAGGCTTCTCCCCACAACGCATCTGTTTACTTCTCCAGAAAAATGCGATAAGATAAGGGAGAAAAACCCACAAGAAAGGGCCGTGTTTACACGTTCCAGGTGTAAGACAATGTGGAACTCATGGCTGACGATGTTAGTGGTTCGAATTCCATCATAACGAAGCACCTATCAGTGGGTTAGATCGCTGATTAGAAAGACCTGGAAAGAAATTTGACCAAGGAGTCTAGAATACCACCCTCTAAAGCTGTGTACATAAGCCAAGGCTGACAAACATTGGGCTCATCGAAATGAATCTCGTCAGGCAGAGAATATTGTTAGCACCTCTTTACTGAAACAATTAGTGCTCTTTGTTACGTTAATTGGGCTGTTGACACCTGATAGGGAAATTGATAAGGAGACTGATATCCGAACATGATCGGATATTTAGCTGGCGATCTGAGATATGTTTAAATTTGTGTATAATGATTCCATATTGCTTTTAACCATAAACCAGGAATTGCCCCATGACACAAAATGTGCAAATGTTAATTCTACTTTACAGGTGCATCTCAATAAATTAGAATGTCATGGAAAAGTTCATTTATTTCAGTAATTCAACTCAAATTGTGAAACTCGTGTATTAAATAAATTCAATGCACACAGACTGAAGTAATTTAAGTCTTTGGTTCTTTCAATTGTGATGATTTTGGTTCACATTTAACAAAAACCCACCAATTCACTATCTCAACAAATTAGAATATGGTGACATGCCAATCAGCTAATCAACTCAAAACACCTGCAAAGGTTTCCTGAGCCTTCAAAATGGTCTCTCAGTTTGGTTCACTAGGTAAGCCACAAACATTCATTGCCAAAGAAGCTGGCTGTTCACAGAGTGCTGTATCCAAGCATGTTAACAGAAAGTTGAGTGGAAGGAAAAAGTGTGGAAGAAAAAGATGCACAACCAACCGAGAGAACCGCAGCCTTATGAGGATTGTCAAGCAAAATCGATTCAAGAATTTGAGTGAACTTCACAAGGAATGGACTGAGGCTGGGGTCAAGGCATCAAGAGCCACCACACACAGACGTGTCAAGGAATTTGGCTACAGTTGTCGTATTCCTCTTGTTAAGCCACTCCTGAACCACAGACAACGTCAGAGGCGTCTTACCTGGGCTAAGGAGAAGAAGAACTGGACTGTTGCCCAGTGGTCCAAAGTCCTCTTTTCAGATGAGAGCAAGTTTTGTATTTCATTTGGAAACCAAGGTCCTAGAGTCTGGAGGAAGGGTGGAGAAGCTCATAGCCCAAGTTGCTTGAAGTCCAGTGTTAAGTTTCCACAGTCTGTGATGATTTGGGGTGCAATGTCATCTGCTGGTGTTGGTCCATTGTGTTTTTTGAAAACCAAAGTCACTGCACCCGTTTACCAAGAAATTTTGGAGCACTTCATGCTTCCTTCTGCTGACCAGCTTTTTGAAGATGCTGATTTCATTTTCCAGCAGGATTTGGCACCTGCCCACACTGCCAAAAGCACCAAAAGTTGGTTAAATGACCATGGTGTTGGTGTGCTTGACTGGCCAGCAAACTCAACACACCTGAACCCCATAGAGAATCTATGGGGTATTGTCAAGAGGAAAATGAGAAACAAGAGACCAAAAAATGCAGATGAGCTGAAGGCCACTGTCAAAGAAACCTGGGCTTCCATACCACCTCAGCAGTGCCACAAACTGATCACCTCCATGCCACGCCGAATTGAGGCAGTAATTAAAGCAAAAGGAGCCCCTACCAAGTATTGAGTACATGTACAGTAAATGAACATACTTTCCAGAAGGCTGACAATTCACTAAAAATGTTTTTTTTTATTGGTCTTATGAAGTATTCTAATTTGTTGAGATAGTGAATTGGTGGGTTTTTGTTAAACGTGAGCCAAAATCATCACAGTTAAAAGAACCAAAGACTTAAACTACTTCAGTCTGTGTGCATTGAATTTATTTAATACACGAGTTTCACAATTTGAGTTGAATTACTGAAATAAATGAACTTTTCCATGACATTCTAATTTATTGAGATGCACCTGTATTTTGATGAGGAATTGGCAGGCTTTATTGTGAAACACTGGATTGGCACTTGCTAAGCTGGTTTTCAGAGCCTTTGAGATCACACAAGGTGTAGGATGAAATGTAAAGAAAACAGACCCAAAACGTTTGGTGGTGTTTGAAGAAAGGATTATCTGACCTGTAAATGACTTCTCAAGCAATTAGACTGGCCCTTTTAATCAGATATGCTCTGATTACTGAGATAATGTGATTAGTAACAGGCAGATAAGCAAACACATTGCTAGTTAATAGCCAACGAGTGACTACTATAGTCCAGTCACACCAGGTTGTGCATAGAAAAAAGGAGAAAGTATGGAATGGAAAGATGGAACAAGTAGCCGAATGAGAGGAAAATGTTAGAGGTGATAAACAGGGGAGGGGATAAAAATGATTGACTTTTTGTATATTTAACTTCAAGAAAATGGATTTTAACTCCTCTGTTGCTGATTGGCAGCTTAAAATGGGGCAAGACGGGTTCAAACAACTGGGGATCCACTATCAAACTCTGTTGAATGTTGGACACCAAAAAATCCAGCTACCACTAGAACCTGTTAGCTAGCTAGATAAGTGAATTAATACATCACATTATCATTAAATTTAAGACAATTCTGTAGTATTATTAACCCAGATTTACTGCCTGAGTAACTTTGGACACCTTTCAGTGGTTCACCGTCTACAGATTTTCAAAAATTTATTCTATGCCATTTTTATATAGTGTTATCATATAGTGGTAAAAGTGGCTCACTGGTACAAGTGCCCATTTGTGTGTGTGTGTGTGTGTGTGTGTGTGTGTGTGTGTGTGTGTGTGTGAACAGTCTGTTGCGCTACAGGAAGTGTGTGAGTGAAAGCAGAAACAGGGCTAATAGGGCAGTCCCTAACAAGGACTCCGTGTTTCATGGCCCGGTCCTGTGGGGATTGCTTTACAAGGTTCTGAGTGCAGAGAGGTGAGGGAAACTGATCTCAACCCCAATCACACGAAGCCCTGCAATCTGACCTTCTCTTTATGGTCTAATGTTGATGCTAAATGGTCTCGTATGATCAAGTCAAACCAACTGGACAGTTAGCAGTCAGAATTTTGCGACTCACCCAATAAACTCAGAAGTTCGCAACTCATCAAATGAACTCAGAGCTTTGCAACACAGCTAATGAACATAGGACTTCACAACTCACCCAGTGAACGCAGAACTTCACAATTCATCCAGTGCATTCAGAACTTTGCAACACATCTAATAAACTCAAAACTTCGCAACTCATCAAATAAATTCAGAACTTTGCAACACATCCAATGAACTCAGAACTTAATAACTCATCAAATTAATTCAGAACTGCGCAGTTTGTCCAAAGAACTCAGAACTTCTCAACTCACCCAGTGAACTCAGAACTTCACAATACACCCAAAGAACCAGGAACTTTGTAACTCATCCAAAGATTTCAGAATTTCACCACTCATCCAATGAACTCAGAACTTCACTGCTCATTTTAACATTCAGAACTCATCCACTGATAAACTAACATGTCCAATATGTCCAATTGGCTTGACCTTTTCGTGACCATTAATTTGCCTGAACAACAACAATGTCCTTCCAGACATGTATTCAAAGTCTTCTCCCACACTGGGTGACACGCACTAAGCTACTGCCCAATCATTCAAAGCTTTATTTTAACAGTAAGCAAATCCTGTTTACACCAAATGAATGTTTACGGCACTATAAATATTCTGAATTGTGGTTCCATGATATATGGTGTTTGTTTGCTATTCGGAGCTATTTGTGCACAGAGGAATTTCTCTCACGATTCGTTCTGAAGATAGTCAGCGGAAAACCAAAACCAGTATGGTCATTTTCTCTTTCAGTCACTTTTTTCTTTCTGTTCCTGTCTCACCATCCTCTAGTGGAGGAATCTGTGGAATGTCAGTGAAATTAATATAGAGTGATGTTGCAGTTAAACAGTGTGTGGCCTAAAGCGGACTGAGGTACAGGTTACAGGTCACAACCCCAATTTAATCAGAGAGATGGAAGGTAATGGTGTAGAAGGACCTTGGAGTGGTGTGTAGAAGGACCTTGGATTGGGATCAAGCCAAGTTGAGGTCATAAGTTTACATACGCCTTGCAGAATCTGCAAAATGTTAATAATTTTAAAAATAAGAGGGATCATAAAAATTGCATTTTGTTTTTTTATTTAGTCCTGCCCTGAATAAGCTATTTCACATAACAGATGTTTACATATAGTCCACAAGACACAATAATAACTGAATTTACACAAATGAACCAGTTCAAAAGTTTACATATACTCGATTCTTAACACTGTGTGCTGTTACCTGGATGATCAACGACTGTTTTTATGTTTTGTGATAGTTGTTCACGAGTCCCTTGTTTGTCCTGAGCAGTTAAACTGCCCACTGTTCTTCAGAAAAATCCTCCGGGTCCTGCACATTCTTTGCTTTTCCAGCATCTTCTGCATATTTGACCCCGTTCCAGCAGCGGATATATGATGTTGACATCCATCTTCTCACACTTAGGACAATAGAGGGACTCATACACACCTATTACAAAAGGTGCAAACATTCACTGATGCTCAAGAAGGCAACATGATACATCAAGAGCCAGGGGGTGTAAACTTTTGAACAGGATGATATTTTATTGTATCAACTGTTATTGATACTTAATTTTTTTTTTAGTACACCTGGGTGACTAGGAACAGGAAATTGTTCAACCATGACTTCCTGTTTCACAGGGGTATAAATATGAGGTAACACCAAATTCCCTTAGTCATTCATAACAATGGGTAAGACCTGTGTTTAAAATGCCTTTAAACTTTATATGTGTGGGAGGCAAATAGCACCCCAATCATAAATCCCCATCATATTTTTGATATATTTTATTCTTTAACAACACCAGGTCTTTTTCAAAGTCTTGGTTGATTGTGTGAATCTAAAAACGGTGGCATGTCTAAAGATTTTGCAGCAGGTTTAAACGAATTCAGGCCTAACAAGGCTTTCATTCATAAATCTGATCATAAAGCTGAGCCATTTAGCTATTTGAATTTACATGCAATTTGAAGGCTAAGAAATACTAAGCTGTGGGAGACATATGGAAATGTTTAAAGCAGTGGCACAGATCAGAGTAACTCAATACAGGTACCTCATTTGAGTCGCACAGTGCCTTTTGTCATTTATTTTATTTTCTCACACTAGCAAGATCTGTTTACAAGTTATCAAATCCTGCTATAGGGAACAATTCTTGGCGAGAGAATAGCCGAGCAGCTGTTCGACCCATCACAAAGTCCTTAGTAGAAAAACCACAAATTCAAATATTTGTGGGCATGTAATTGCAACCGCGGCTGTAAGCTTCAGTGTTTACGTTTGGATCTTGTATTCTTTTCACACACAATTAAATTCCCTTTAGAGTCCCTCCTCAGACGACGTGCTAAGCGAGAGCCTGGGTTAGAGCTGGCAGGCTGAAATGTGTTGTGTAGCGTAAAGAGAGTTTGACGTTTATAGTGGTGAACCGAGGCCTTGTTGATTTCTCTCAGGATCTGACGGAAGTTCTATCAGACCTCCGAGCACCTCCAGAGTTCAGCGATTAAAAGAGTGCCCTTGATTATTGGTTACCAATTTCTAAAGTGATGCCAGAGAAATTTTTGCAAGCTTGTCACATAAATCTGGTACAGATGCCAAAACAACTTTCATACATACATCTACATATACAAAATGGCTTCAGGTTTAGAGTAGCACTAAAAATGCTGCAGGCTGTCCCATCACCCAAAGTGCCCATTAACATGAAGGGGACCCGAGCGGTGCTAAACTGGCGTTCCAGACTCACCGCTCTTTACGAGGGTTGGTGTTTTGCAGTGGGCTGATTTATCGCCATGCGAATGACTGTGAAACCGTTTACGAGTGCCGTGTACGAAGAGCTGTAGCCTGGAAACAGTTCCACCGCCGACAGCACTGAGGTGGCAACATGGCGCCGACGGGGTGCCAAGCAGGTGCCAACAAGATCACCGAGTTTTACTGGTCCCGAATCAATTACACTGGCTGGTAGCAACGTACAGATTAATTTCCTGGCATTTTACTGGTTTTGTGTTAGCGGTATAGGCTAATCCTACTTGCAGACTCGGCACCAGAGTCAGCTTCGCTGTTACTGAAAGAATTCGGATATGAAAAGAAATATGCACAAGGAACTAGCCATTATCTCATGGGCTGAATTGCATTTTATGCATCTTCGCAACACCATGTGTGCATGCTAACAGTGAAACTATGCCGTGCTAGCAAGCCTCGACATCCTCCTTTGATAAAAGGCACAAGCTGAATCCAGTTCACCTCCACACTTTGACCTCTGCACCACCCAGAGCTGTGACTACACGCACCTGGAATGGGATTTTATTCTCTTTGCCCTAAGCCAACTTCCAAACAGTCGCTCCCAAATAGTCGGCGCTTTATGATAGAGAGGGAAGAATTGCATATCTAGTTATTAGCGGCTCACGCAAAGCAGAAGGATTGTGCAGGTCCTTTTAAGTCTCGAGTCTGGAGGCAGGATGGCTACGAGGTAAAGACAGTGCGATAACGCCGCTCCCCAAGCCGTTTATGGCCTGTTTTCAGGCGCTTGAAGGCACTTTTACCCCCTCTCTCCCCTCTTTGTTTTGGAGAGCCTTTAAGACTGTAGGATTATGCTGGCCTTATTGGATTCTCTTAATAAAGTGCAGGAGCAGTGGGGTCAAAGTTCAGAGGTGCCTCAAAGTCTTTGTGAGGATCACAGTGTGTTGCATTTACATAGCCGGAGTTCTAGAGATCACGAAAAGAAAATAAGTACGATGGAATAATAGGAACTACAGAGGCGTGTTGTCTTTAAACAGATTTTCATCAATCTAAATTAGTGTAGATTTTCATATTAAACTCAACAAAAATCTACATAAACATACTGTACATGTTACATATAATCTGGATCAAATGAATGCAGTGGGTATAGAAAAGAATCACCCCCCCTTTAAAATAATCACATTTTGTTGCTTTTCAGCCTGACATGAAGACGGACACAGTTTTTGTTTTATCCAGCTGTATTTACTCAGTGCAACTTATAACATCCAAGTGAAAGATATAACACCAAAAAAATTAAACAACAGAATCACTGAGTTGGAAAAAGGATCACCCCCTTGCTTTGATTTGCCTTAATTTTTTAATTCCAGCCTTTAGTCTGTTGGGATATGTCTCTACTAACTTTGCACATCTAGACTTTGCAATATTTGCCCACTCTTCTTTGCAGAACTGCTCGAGTTCAGTTAAATTTGATGGTGACCGTTTGTGGACTGCAGTCTTCAAGTCATTCTACAGATTTTCAATGGGGTTTAAGTCTGGGCTCTGACTAGGCCATGCAAGGACATTCACCTTTTTCTCCTTCAACCACTGTGTGGTCAGTTTTGCCGTGTGCTTTGGGTCCTTGTCATGTTGGAAGGTAAAACTTCTTCCCATTGACAACTTTCTGGCAGAGGGCAGCAGATTTTCCTCAAGAATTTGACTGTATTTTGCCCCATCCATTTTCCTTCTATCCTGACAAGCGCTTCAGTCCCTGCTGCAGAGAAACACCCCCATAACAGGATATTACGACCTCCATGCTTTACTGTAGGAATGGTGTTATTTGGATGGTGATCTGTATTGGATTTCCGCCAGATATATCGTTTGGTGTTGAGGCCAAATAATCCAATTTTAGTCTCATCGTTTTTGGCGAACCTCAGTCGTGGGTGGCTTGTACCAAATACCTTCCACTTCTTAAAAATAGACTTCTAGGCATTGATAAAGCCTTTGAATTTTTTTGTATCCATCTCCTGACTTATGCCTGTCCACAACTTTATCCCGGAGATCTTTTGACAGTGCCTTGCCACCCATAGTTGATTGTTTGCTTTAGTTGCACTACAAAATGCTCCAGGAAAGCTCTTTTCATGCTGAGCTAATCAAAATGACCACAGCTGATCACAGTTGAAAGTCAAATGGCTTTGTGTGAGAAGCTGATTAGCTACACCTGATTGAGTTTACAAGTCATTTTTATGAGGGGGATGATCCATTTTCCAACTCAGTGATTCTGGGGTTTTTTTTTTGGGTTTTTTTTCTGACATGTTGGTGTTATATCTTTCACTTGGATGTTATAAGTTGCACTGAGTAAATACAGCTGGATAAAACAAGAACTGTGTCCGTCTTCATGTCAGGCTGAAAGGCAACAAAATGTGATTATTTAAAGGGGGGGTGATTCTTTTCTATACCCACTGTATGTGTAGCAGTGTCTAGTGTCATCGTTACCATAACAACAAGATGATTGAGTTGTGGGTGCTAATAGATGCTTAGCATAGGCTAGGTGTTTAGGAATGGCAACTTGCATACTTACAACAACCATATTCCGATGCCTGAACGGACATAAACATCGTATTCGGAATATGGCTGCAACCCGAATATAGACCTTAAACTGAATTTGATATGCATGTAAACATCATCACTGATTGTGAACATAATCTGATTCAAAGGTTTACATGACTTTTATGTAACGAATAAAACACTTTGGAACATTGTGTCAGGGTGGTGTGACGTGTTAGCATCCTGAAGTTGATTATTTTCCAATAACGGCATGTTTTATTCCTCTTATACCTCAGCAGTTTGACAACGATTAAATATTTTTTACTTAATTTAAGAACAATGCAGTTTAGAGTTACATTTAATGTTGTGGAACATCCTTGAAACAAGTTCACTTACATTTTAGCCTCTATAAACAGTCGTTCCCTCACCAGCCTCACGTTTTTCATCTCTTTTGAAGACTTTCCTATGGTGGAAAATGTAAAGTTACAGCTTTACCTTTGACTGTTGCAAAGCGCTGACACCTGAGACTCCTTCCAAAAACGTTTCTTCACAGAAAACTTTGTTTTTTTTTCTTTAAAAAAAAAAAAATCCATTTATTATTATTGCTTGTCTATGTCTAATGAGTTCGGAGCCTGAACTACTGTTATAGAAAATGAATCAACACCTTCTGACCAATCAGAATTCAGAATTCAACAGCGTTGCTTTAAAGTTCTATTCCTCAGACAGACAGTGTATTCAGGTTGGTCTCAGTTGGTTCACGTGAAGTTTTTATTTATTGTTTTATTCCTATTCAGCTATCAGTCAGATATTAACAGATTATAAAGCCGCATTTCAACCTAGCTACTGAAACGAACTATTTTCAGACAGTATTATAAGATAAAAAAGCATTATGTAGATTAATAAATGTATACTGTGAAAGCAGAGAGGAGGAAATGGTTCCGTAAAGAGCGCAGAAGGGAAATCTGGACCGGGTACAGTACAGTTCTTAATGAGTAAAGCATGCTCTGGCAAATGCTGGAGCATATTATTGCTTTCTGGCGCTATAAGAATCTCTGCTATCATTTTGTTATATGTTGTTTATTGGATGCCTCACATGCAGTGCAAAGGATTATGGGTTGTTTTTTTTTGTACCAGTTAGGTTGCAAAAGTCAACTAGACAATCGACAGATTGCATCCGGCTGAATAATAAACCACTTTATAGTACATTTGTATACACGACCAAACTGTGTGTGTTGTATGTTCTGGTTGTACACAGAGCCCTCCAACATATGCCCCATGATGCATTGCAAAGCTGAAGAAGCATAAACACCGTGCACTTAGTTCAACTCTTGCTATCAAACACACACACACACAGACACACAACACACACTCTCTCTCTCTCTCTGAATGAGAAACCGAAGGCAGCTTCCTGAGTGTGTATGGAATTTCTGTCCATCAGCATTAGTGTTCTTACCGCCACCGCCACCATGACGCTGACTCGACAGATCTGACACCGAGATTAAAGCCGCTTAAAACGGCGTCCTGGCTCGGGAACAGACACGTGAGATGACACACTCACGTAGATCGATCGGCTCCTGTTTATTTTTGCTGGAGCGTTTACATTGAGCTTGTTCCTGTTCTCATCTCCTTCTTTCTCTTTCCGTAACATTCAAGCCGGTTCATTATGCTTGGGTTGGCAGAGAGAGTGTGTGTGGTGTGCGTGTGTGTGTGTGTGCGTGTGCGTGCGTGCGTGTGTGTGTGTGTGTGTGTGTGTGGTGTGTGTGTGTGCTGGAGATATGTACCACCTCATGGATTTAAAAGGCAGCCTGTGCCACCACAAACTCATGGGCCATTGGTATATTTGGGCAAAGCTTTCACAACCTGGTGTCTGCACTTTGGCTACTATCATACACGCACACACACATACACACACGCACACACACACCTGCAAGAGAAAGTAGAGCCAATAACCATGATGACACTGATCTATGGTATGATCAAGATCATGATGTATTTTATCTCAGAAAACTATGGACAATAAGGACATCTCTACACCTTTACCCTTATTAAAAAACACAAGATCTATAAATAAAATAAATAAATAAATAATAAAAAACACACCATGTATTTCTGCTATCCCAAACATCTACCTAGCTAGCTGGCTACTAGATAACTGCTAGTAAATTAGCCTGCATTTGTCACGGGTTGACACGTGTGATTTGATTATCATAGTCTCCATTTGCATCATCCAAATACACAGCAGTTTATTTAGCAGCAGCCAAACTTGTCAAAATATACCATAATAAACAAGTTAGCAAGCTAGAATGTTAGCTAACTAGCTGGCTACTAGATAACCGCTAGTAAATTAGCCTGCATTTGTCACGGGTTGACACAAGTGTGATTTGATCATCACAGTCTCCAACTGCATCATCCAAGTACACAGCGATATATTTAGCAGCTAGCTAGCTGGCTTAGCATACACACTTTCTCATGAGTAAAGCTTCTGGTTAGCATATTGTGGAAATCCTCTAATAATCTGGACATGATTGGTTCAAACATGGAGCTTATTTTATGACAAACTGAGCTCATAAATAATGTTAACCCGTTCAGTACTTTACAATGATATACGAAATGATGTTTTAAACTGAAATTTGACACAAATACCAGTCAGTGTAATCAAAATCAACCATTAAAGAGTTGTAAATCAGTGACAAAATCACATATTTTAGATCAAACGAGGTAAAAATGCAGTGCTGTGGAGAATGACAACTCTGATGATTGAAATTATTGTTTTTCATTATCCTTTTCCTTTATTCTATATGAAAAGGAGCCCGAGAAGGAAATTACATTACTTCTACCTAACCGAACCTAAAGCAAGCTGGCCAACCTGGCACGCACGTTTAATCCTGGTCTGCACTGGAGTAAAGCGCACTCTGTGTTCTGTCTAGTGGAGGAAATAACGTAAATGATATTTGATATCTGGCTCTCGGTGGAACGGCGCTACACTAATTAATCTCCGACTCTGGCTGCTGTTTGAAAGCTGTACTTAAAGCAGACGGAGTGCTTTAGGTGGACTCTCGTTTGAAATCATGCCCATGTAAAGTCTGCGTCGTCCTCGCAGAGTGCTCGGTGCGCTTTCTCATCTCCTCGTATCACGTTTTTGGAATCGCAGGAATGGTCTGAGCAAGCCTTTTCCACGCGGGCCGGTGCACGCGAAACAGACCGCTTCGTAGAACGCGTCGTCGTTAACAGGACTTTTCCATCTCCGTTCCCGTAAAGCAGGGGAGTCCAGTCGTATCCACGAAGGGCCGGTGTGGGTGCAGGTTTTCATTCCAACCAAGCAGGAGCCACGCCTGATTCCACCTGTTTAATCGGTTGAGCTTGGCTTTCAATAGACTCAGTGGCTTCTGCTTGGTTGGAATGAAAGCCTGCACCCACACCACTCTTTCTGGGTACGACTGGACACCCCTGCTGTAAAGCGTAAAAGGAGGCCGACGATCAGACTCAAAACGTGGCCTGTCGTTGACCTGTCGACATTTCTGATACAAATTTCATTCAGTCAGGATTAGCAAGAGTCAGGAGCACTCAGTGATAAAACACAATGCGGGGTGTGCTGTTATAAGAAAATAATCAACGTCAGGGTGGTGTGATGAAGTGGAGTTACTCTTACCACCTCAAAGTTATGTATTTTCCAATAACAAGAACTGTTTTATTCCTGTTCTACCACAGCAATCTCCGAACTATTGTACTTTTTATCCATTTATAGTTACGTTCCACGCTTTTGGTGGACTCTGTTTGAAATAATGCTCAGGGATTGTAAACAATTTGTAAATGCTTTCAATCCAAGGTGCTTTTTTATTTCTTCTCCTTGTATCACATTTAGGCATCACACCTAGCCTTTTCCACACGGCCATGCTCTGCGAATCGAAAAAAAAAAAGAACACATGGGTATCTTTTCCATCTCTGTTCCTGTGAAGTGTAAACTGGACTGATGATCAGACTCAAAAGGCGCCCGGTTATTGACCTGTCTAGATTTCTGATAAACATTCGAGTCACTCAGTCAAGCTTGCTGTGATGGATCCTCTATAGTAAAGATGGTAGTGTTGTTTTATTATTATTTTTTTTTTGCTTGAATCAGTGCTTTTCTGTAGCATTTTGCTTTGGGATTCCTGAACGCTTTCTTTGGGACTCGAGCGTGGCACAGGTTCTCAGAGAGCTCAGAGAGGAATGTCTTGCTGGTTAGCGCTGACATTGGGTCGAGATGCTATCTGCGCCCGCCTTTGCGTGCGTTCCTTAATAAAAACAGATATAACAGATATGACATGTATTGAAGCAAGAACAATGACGGGCCCCTGAATAACCTCAAATATCTGTTTCTCAGCAAAAAATCCCCATGTAGTCACTTTCCATAGATAACTCTTGCTCTGGATGTTTTTGTTTTTTTCTCTTTTCATATTTTAATTGGAACGATCTTAATCATTTATTATACTGAATTCTTTCTTTTCCATGCATTGGCGCACATCTGAACGGAAATTGTAACCACGCCGTTTTGTACCAGTGCCTCAGACCTGTCAGTAGATTGTTAGCCTAGCAACAGCGCTCCATTTTTCACGCTAACCGCCATCCGGTTAGCGAAGATGGATTTCCTGTCCTTAAAAAGCGCTCCGATTCGGTTAAAAGATTCAAACCGCGAATAAATGATTCTCTCTTTTCTGATACCGCTGCAGGAAACCATTACTTGAAAAAAAATTCCAACAAAAACATGTGGCAGATTTGTTCTACATTGTAAGTTTACCTTGTCTGCTACTTATCACGGTCGCTCAGTGCTGCTCTTTCTGAAGTAAGCTTTATTGTTAATAAGATTTCGAATGCTTGAAGAAGTTTCCTGTTACTGATGGAATCATGACAACGTTTGGAAACAGACACAAAAGGCATTAATGGGCACAGAGTAGAATGCTAAAATAACATCGAGGAGATTTTATTTGGCTCGTTCGCTGGCTTTGGGACTTTACTGGACTTTGTACAGACTTACCTCTACAATCTCAATAAGCCAAGACAGAATAAAGCGTACTTATGTCAAGCCTAAAGGCTCCAATAACAACAAGCCATTTGAAGCCATTAAAATCACCACAGAAGACCTCAGGCGTGGAGGAAGCCCCGTGTATCTCAGAAATTTCCTGGTAATATTGACTTAATCCAGTTTTTGGCCCACAATTAGTAGACAGGCTTCTTCTGCAATATATAATTAATTCCATTCTCCTTTTAATAAACCAAGCTTTCAGAGTTCAGTTCAAAGGGCTTGATCTCATAAGACACTGTTATTCCATAAGCATGCAGATCCAGAAAAACATGACTGCGCTAACGGTTTAATATTTCATCTAGCTGTACATCTATCAGACCTCAGCTGTACTTAGTGGTATTCTCAGGTTTCATTCATGTTTTCAAGTTCTCCAGAGTTCCTTCGCTAGCTGGTCAGCTAGCACTAAGCGCTGTCATTTCTTGGGCAGTGGTGATTATGGAACCCACTTAGCTTAGACAGCTATAAATTTGGTTCCAACGGCTAGACGGCTATAAATTTCAACCGAGCGGACCCACTTGTCCGAGGACCAACAATTACCGTCTATCTTTCAGACACTAAGGCGGTTATTTTGACCTATAGGCTGGTTACATCTGGTTACAGTATCCCATTAGCCTAGCATTGGGGGGGTTGTCAGCTTCAACCTGTCGTTAGCCTGATCGAGGCCAGTTAAGGTTTAGACTAGGAGCCAGCCAGTCCGAGCTGTTAAATATCAAAGGCTCTCTTAGACCCTCTTAGACAGGGTGAAGTTAGCAAGCACTACACACTTTCAGGGTGACTTCAAGATTTGTGTATTTACTCAAGTGTAAAATACTTTACCCCAAGCTCTGTGTCCAAAATGGAGTATATATTGATGGGACACAATGGGAAGTGCTGTCATAGGAAAATAATTAATGTCGAGTTACTGTTACCACCCTGAAGTTGATCATTTTCCTGTAACAGCAGGTCCTGAAGTGTTTTATACTTCTTATACTACATGTTTTCCTATAATTACAATTTTCCATTTATTAAAGATCAACACGATACATTTTTTATCCATTCATAGTTACATTTAATGTTGTGGGACGTCCATGAAACAAGTAGCAGCTAATAATAAATGTAGCTTGTCGTGTTACTGAAAAACCACAGAATCCTCTGTCCTGAAGACTTTCCTATAGCGGAAAACGTAAACTTACACCTACACCTCTGACTGTTGCATAGCGTTGACACTGTAGACTAAATATTTTGGTTGTTAGAGACGAAACAAGTAAATGTTTTCAAGTCCCCGCGAAGTGCCTTGAAATGCGCAGCGTCATTCAACGTGTTGACGTAATTTCCACTGAAACAGGTAGTCAGGGCAAGACATATCAAGTGGCTCCTCCCTCTTTTTAAATACCCAATGGCGTTTAGCTTACACAGCCCGGGCTAAGCCGTACCTGACAGTTAGTACCACGGACGCGAGCCCAAGCTAATGCTGGGAGCGGGACACTTCAGATTCTAGAGAACATACGATTGGACAAAAAATCTGATGAGACGCTGAAGTGCAGAATGATTTCATCAAAATTGTTGATCCGTATTGGTGGTAGAGAGAGACTGTACATTTTAAATGCATATATCTTCTATATGCGAATTTTCTCATTGTTTTGGAGCACACTAGCTTATTGATAACCTTAAGGCTAACATATTCATACTAAAAGCCACAAAACAACCATTTTGATTTCACGGGGACTTCAATAATAAGAACACGCTGCTGTTGCTATAGAAACGATAACGGGTTCAAAAGAGATGATTCGTCTTGCAGCGGAACTACTATGAAGCTGCAGTCTGAACCAATCAGATTCGAGAATTCAGCAGTGCTGTGGTGTAAAATATAATTTCTAATCACACTAGTCATATTTCTTCACCATTCGTCCATTCTCTCTCTGAGCACCAAAGTTTCATGTCAGGCGATGAAATTGGGGGAAAAAATCCTCGCTGTCCGTCCAGAGAACGAAATAACGACTGTGGTTTAGTAAGTCCGTAATCTGCCCATAAGCACAAGGCTGAATATGGGATGTCATGGTATGTGCATTAGCATCAAAGTTCTCCCAAGTATCCCAGCAGTCCTTGTGGGTGGTACGGCGATGAATAAAACAGGCCTCGGTGCTACTCCTCTGCCAAGCACTAAAATACCTATTACGAGTGGCATCTGCTTAATAGTAGTGAAACGCATACCGCCTCTCGCTGTTAGCATGCACAGGGCGCATGCCGTGATTTTTCAATTATTCTGCCCCCTCTTTTCCGTTCCCTCTCTTCTGGGGCCTGTTATTAGCTTCTGACTGACACATGGAGGAACCTAGCATTCATGTTGTCAATTTGAATGGTATGTGGTTAACATCTAGCAAGCTGTCAAACCAAATAATATTTATTTCACCCATAATATACTGAATGGGTATAACAGAGAGACTCCTATGATGGATCAGTTTTTTTCTCATCAGTGTTATGATGATATGTGTATATGCGTTAGGGATGTAAGTGAATACGAATACATTATTTCGAATGAACAGATAATGTGTTCTAAACAGATACTAATGCAGATACGAGTACTAAACGTTTTTTTTTTTTTTATTATTATTAAACTTGCCAGAAAGGTTTGTAGGTCATCTGGTTGAGACTTGTCGTTTGTATTGGGACTGGGATCCCATATGATGCAAAAAAAAAAAAAAATCATGTGAGCGTGAGGTTTGTATTTTCAGGTGGGTGAACAACCAGATATGAAGCTCATGGGACAACTAATGATGTATTTACAGCATTCATTCATTCATTCATCCTTAGTAACTGCCTGGTCAGGGATGCAGTGATTTAAATTAAGCTACTAGTTTGTTTATGTTTTGGAAAATGGAACCAAAAAAAACCAAACAGTCCTGCACACATCCCTTCCGGTTTAGGCCACGCCCACTTTGGGTTTAAATCCGACTACAAATACAGATATTGTCATTATGTTACACAGCTAATGTGGTTGTACATACTACACAACAGGTAGCTGTAGGACGAAGACATAAAACTGGCAAAGCTGAATTCTATAAGTTTCTTGTCATATATACAGTACATGTGTATATATAAAAGCTGTCATCACTTGTGCTTGGATTCCCTGTGGATTGGGTGGATTGGGTCTTCTGGTCTGGCGGATATTTCCACCAATACCAGCTGAAAGTGCTGCTGCTAAACCGTTGATAGATGTGATGGATGTATCGCTGACCTTTGACCCCAGTCAGCACTACCCCCATCGAAATAACATGCAGACGCTCCTACCGAGCCGGACTGACCACTGTTCTGTCATTTTCAGTATGTTTACACAGTTCTCCTGCTTGACCTTTTTCAGCATCAGATCTCTGACCCCTCACAGAGTCCTCACAAAAAATTGAGAGTCAGGCTTATATCCAGATTGAGATTATCCGTGTAATTATAAACGTGCAGCTTTAAACTAGACTCATTTATACCACAGCACTGTCGAGTTCTCGATTCTGATTGGTCAGAAGATGCGCAGGATTATTTTAATGCACTCGTTCTAATTTATTGTTATCATTGCTATATAGTAACGGCTAAGACGTGTCGATATGGTAAGTTATTCTGTAAGGAGATGTTTATTTCGCATTTACAGAAGGAGTCTCCAATGTCAGCACTTTGTAATAGTTAGAGGTAAAGCTGCAAGTGTAAGTTTTATAATAAAAATGTACAGTACTGTGCAAAAGTTTTAGGCACATGCAAAGAAATGCTGTAGAGCAAAGATGCCTTCAAAATAATGAAATTAAATGTTTCTACATTAAAAAAATACAGTAAAGAGCAGTAAACAGTAGTAAATGATACAAAGTCAATATTTGGTGTGACAAAAAAATAAAAATAAAAATAAAAATAAAAATAGTAGTCTCCGGTACAATTAGTGCAGTTTTATAAGGAAATGAGCTGGTAAGTTTTATTGAGCATCTTGCAGAACCAGCCTCAGTTCTTCTGGAGACTTTGACTTTCGCACTCGCTTCTTATTTTCGCAGCAAAACCCAGCAGCCTTCATTGTGCTTTTTGTCTGAAAAGTGTCTCTTACGTAATACGCTGCTTTCTTTAATGACGTACAAACATTTTTCTGAAACATTTCATTTTGTGCTAGAAAACTAATGTTTGGGAATCTAAAATGTTTTTTATACTGACTTGATAATGTAGAAGTCATAAAATAAAAAAAATCTATAACAAAGTTTGTACTAAAAAAAAAATAGGGTGCCTAAAACTTTTGCACAGTACTGTATGTAATTTCCATGATACTAATCATTCAAATGCAAAACCATCAAAAAATAATTTTTTAATGTGGCAGCCATTTTCTGGGAAAGGGTTAGGAGCTGATATGCAAATTAGGCACAATGGGATTCCAATATTTCAATCAACATGTATTTGATTCAGATTCAAAATGATCGATTCTAGCTTTTGCACTCTAGATCAATAATAATAACAACGATAATACTGTGATTATTATGCAATTATTTATACACTTTATCACTGATACTTTATCTTACTGGCTGTAGTTACATTGTTTGCCATCTAGACACGTTGAGACATATTTGTAATGTCCCCTCTCATCCATTTCTCCTCATATCACTTTCTCTCCTTTGACTCCTGTTGATCTCTCAATCTCTCTCTTATTTTTCCATCTCACTCTGTCTGCATGTTCCAGTCAAATAGACTTGTCAGAATTCCAGGTCTATGCAAGAGCTACATACACAAACAGCCTTCACTGGCCCTCACGCCCCCAAAACGCCGGCGCTACCCATTTATTTACTTAGCACGGCCCCCGGTTCACAAGTCCTAATATAAATATTACAAGACATGGAAAAGAGACTCGATTTAAGACTTGCCACTCACGCTAATAATTGGAGCGAGGCCTTGGAGGACACTGGCTGCTTTCTGAGGCTCTGGTGTGTGTGTGTGTGTGTGTGTGTGTGTGTGTGTGTGTGTGTGTGTGTGAGAGAGAGAGAGAGAGAGAGAGAGAGAGAGAAAGCTTGGACGTGCTGAATAGCACTCAGTAATAGAACAGCCAGAGTCGTCTTAAGAAAACAACTCAGCTCCACGTGCTGCTAAAATGCAAAGCAAAGGGAAGTTCTGAATACAAGCTTTTAGGTCCATATCTCTAGCATCTTGCTCGCTAGCAAGAACACGACCGACTGAAGGGAAAAAAAAAATCTACAAATGTGACATGGGTGTAGATTCAGTCGATAAGCATTGCTCTTAAATCAATAATTCCTTTCTTGTAGTCCAGACAAGTTTTGGTTTTGCTAATCAAAGCCTCGATTAGCATGATTAGCCTCAATTAGCCACAAAACGCAGATATGCATCTTAGAACGTTAGATAGCCGTGGACGTTTTTTCTATACAGGAAAGTGTGGTCAGTTGCTGAACGCAGTTAAATGGTTGTCTATGAAGGAAATATATAACGTTTCATTTGTTTCTTTAAAACTTAATAGTGATGCTTGAATTTCTCGCAGTTCTTGATGGATCACTAGCAAAGTGCACAACATTAGCTAGCTAATTAGCTAGAGAAATTAGCTAGCTAATGCTGTGCATGTTACCTGGACATGCTAGCTGTAAAGAGGACAAGACGTCCCTAACGGCGATATAATAGACATGACAGCTCTTGCTGTGTGGCCTCAGGAACATGTGCAAAGATTTATGAACTTGCTGCATACACACAGTCTCGCACATCATTAGCTGTGTGAATATTATACACTCCTCCAGGGCTACAACTGCCCTAACACACACACACACACACACACACACACACACACACACACACACACACACAGATCCAGCGGTAACGAGCAGGTCGAGAGCAGAGCAGTGCCCCAGGCTGTAGTCACCTTTGTTTCAGACGGCCAGGTCACTCCACGGCTCCAGACAGCCGAGACGGCTGCACTCTACTGAGGCTCTGCTAACACTGGAGATTAGCTACAGCGCTATCACTACGACCGCACATGTGATTCAGAGTGTCCCTGAAGCTCACACAACCTCTGATAGAGTGTAAAGGTTGAATATTTGTTGATTGTGAAACTCATTCAAAGACACGTTTAAATGTACAGCCTTTTTTTTTTTTTTTTTTTGCTATTTCCTTGTGAAGCATCAACAAAGTGGCGCCTAAAAAATTCACTTGCTAATTATACAACAGCTAAAGAATTTCAGAAATTTTACTTTACCAGTAATTTTGTGCAGTTCATCCACTATAACAAGTTTTAAAATTGATTGGTAGAAAGAGCTTGTTTTTAAACGGTGGTTCCATTTTCACAAGCATGTGACCATTAGGCGAACTGGCTCCGTCTCAATCACTATTTAAAAAAAAACAAAAACAGAGAACCCTCAGGAGTTATTTGGCAACAACATTGGGTTTCCCTGTCAGGAAAGGTTCCAATTAGAATCCATTAACAAGCAAAGATCTTGATCTCTTAACTATCCAAAGAACCTCTAAGAAACCATTTTCAGTATGGTTCCTGGTCTACAGAAAAGTTCTCAATTCTAAAGCAGGAGCTAAAAACGTTCCTGCAACCACACGGGAGAAGTTTTAGGGTGCCTGATGAAAAAAGAAATGAGTGTACAAATTAAAACTGGTGCTGTTGTCTCAGGTAGAAATTTAAAAAAAAAAAAAAGGTTCCTTTGTGTTCAAACACGTGCTTTAAGAAGTTTTCATTAGTTCAGTCACCTTTAAGTTTTGGGAGACCTGAGCATCTGAGACTTTAAGAGATGTTTATGAACCTTTATATAGGTCTGAAACTTTGAATTTTTATGGGTTGCCCCAGAGAGACAAGACTAAAGAACCCTTTAGGGTGCTAGATGAAAGTATTTTCTCTGAATATACAACCAAGGTACTAAACTTGACCCTGGGTTCAGGAATATTCCTGAAAAAAACCTTTATAAACCTTATGTGTGTTTTTCCAGACACAAATTACCAGACAAAATAAACAATAAACAGGCAAAATAACCAATAAACAGATAAAACAAACAATTAACTGCTAAAAATAAATAATAAACAGGCAAAATAAACAATAAACAGATAAAACAAACAATTAACTGCTAAAAATAAATAATAAACAGGCAAAATAAACAATAAACAGAGAAAACAAACAACTAACTTCTAAAATAAACAATAAATGGGCAAAATAAACAATTAATATATAAAATAACCAATAAATAGCAAAATAAACAATTAACATACCAAACCAATATACAGGCAAAACAAACAATTAACAGACAAAATAAACCCGTAAGCAGATAAAATGTACATTAAACTGGCAAAATGAAGAATTAACAGACAAAATAAATAATAAACAGACAAAATAAACAATTAACAGATAAAACAAACAATGAACTGATCAAATAAACAATTAGCAGATAAAATAAACAATAAACAGGCAAAATAAACAATTAAAAGACTAAATAAACAATAAACCAATATAATAAAAACAAAAGAACACATAAAACAGAGTTTGTCAAAGAAAAAGAAGAATGAGAGAGAAAAGAAAGAAAGAAATAAAAACTAGTATCAGAAACCAAAGAAATAATATAAAATAAAGTTTGAAAGACAAAAAATTAAAACAAAAAATATATATTATTAAATTATATAAAGTATTTTCCTGTCTTACATCTGGAAGCAAGATAGGATCTCTAGGAACAAAAAAAGTTCCTAAGTTCCTGGAAAGGTTCCTTTGGGCACAAATACATCCATCAAGAAGCTTAATCAGTTCTACAGGAGACATGTTTACAGCCACCTTCAGTTTCTACCAGACATTTTAAATGATGTGAGTGTCTGAGAAGCTTCAGAGACATTGTTAGCTTTGCTCTTTTTCCCCTCAGCTACTTCTAACCTCAGCACAGCAGTCGGTCCTGTCTGTTTTACGGATGATTATTGCCTCAGATTTGCTTTAAAGGCAGAAAACTCGGTTATCCTACGGCTGACTGGTTCCTTGCCACATTCCAGAAACAACGAAATTAAGCAGCGTTCTCCTAAACGTCTGTTTTCCTGATTGATTTTTGTAATAAACCTTCAGACCGAAATATGAAAAGTGGCCGTCTCTCTCTCTCTCTCTCTCTCTCTCTCTCTCTCTCTCTCTCTCTCTCAAAAAAATAAAAATAAAAATCTCGCACACATTCCTCAGTTGGATGAATACATTTCTCGAGTGTGTGGCAATATTGGTTTTGGAGATTGTTCCTGCGCAGAACGGCGCTGTGTTTACTGACAGGCGAGTGTGTGACCCTGAGCTGGAGGAGATGCTGCCCTGGTCTGCCCCCTTCGTGCCCCTGAAACACATTCATGTCCTGGAGGGCCGATCTCTGTCCCACTGTAAACGGCTCCTGGAGATCGACCACCGTGGAACATTTATTTCCAGCTCAGATCTAGTACACTTGCTTTCGCAAGGGCTATAGGAGCCCTTATTAGAGGCAGGCGTGTTAGATTGGAGATTTTCTTCGGGGCAGCAGGTCAGAAATAAAAAGGAGGACTACAAGAGAACTACTGTTAGAGCACTTTCACACCTATTAGTCAGAATCTAAGCAAAATTGATAGGTTTGGTTTTGATGTCGCAAGTAATTAAAGGGGTCATATGATGCTTTTTAATGTTTTCCTTTTCCTTTAGTGTGTAATGTATCTGTTTGTGCATGTATAAGATCTGCAAAGTTAAAAATGCTCATAGTCTCCCACAAAGGGATTTATTCTATCTAACAGAGAGCATTGCTCCAGACCTGCCTGAAACGCCTCGATCCAAGTCCAGATATTACTTCCTCAAACGTCTACGTCACAATTTGATATATCAGTATAATGCAGCCATAATTTTTTAAAATGTTTCATTAATTACATTTTTTTAAACTGTATTTTATGTTGTCACTTCAGGACATAAAATTGTTACAGTGAGGTAGACAAATTAAACCGTTATAACATCGTATAAGAGAGTTACAAAATAAAAACTTACCACTGTGAAACGTTCCGCTCAAGTCGTGCTCGCAAAGTTGGTTCCGATTGATCTGCTCGATCATCCGCATTTTCAGAATCTGACTCGGGCTCGAACTGATACGGTAAAACCGACGATATTATTAACCGCGTTTATATAATTGCTTTAGAAGCCTTGGAAGCTGAAGCTCGCGATTACGTTGAGGGGCGTTATATTTCCGACACACGCTTGAGGTTTTTGGCCAATCACAACGCAATGGGTCAGCTGGCCAATCAGAGCACTCTGGGCTTTTCGGAAGGAGGGGCTTTGGAGAAACCGGAACTCAATCAGAGCGTTTCAGACATACTGGGAATAGAGGTACTGCAATAATAATGTACAGTATATTAACCTGTTCTATTAGACCCAATAAACAAAATAATGAACTTTTAAAAGCATCATATGACCCCTTTAAACAAACCAAAAAGAAAAACAAAACGTTGTCCGAGGGGTGCGTAGGGTTGAAAACATCCTCTTAAAAATCTTTCATTAATTGGTCAGAAATACAGCAATGGAAAACTTTACCAAGTTTGAAATCATAGAAATCATAAAAAAGCACCCACACATGGAGAACAGGGAGAACACAGGGCTAAATAAATGATTATATTACTTATGTAGTAGCAGCTGTAGACATTTGTTCCCCCATCAGTGTCAGTTTTTCTTTCTCTTGAAATTAATAAAACAAACAAACAAAAAAACAAAGCGCAGATTGTCATGTTACCAAGAAGACACAAAGAGTAAACGTCCCTGTCCTGGTGGAAAACGTAAAGTTACCTCTGACTGTTACAGAGTGCTGACACTGGAGACTCCTCCCAGAAAACATCTCCTCACAGAAAATGTCAACATATCAACGATTAGACAATTTTTGCTGAATGTCCTCCATACAAGCCCCGAGTAAGTCGTTACTATAGAAACGATAACGTATTAGAACCAGTGTGTTGATATAAACATTGGACCTGGAACTAGTGTCAGAGCTGCTGTTCAAAACCTCCTGACCAATCAGAATCGAGAATCCAACAGCCGTGTGGAATAAGAGACTACAGAACGGCTGTATGTTTATAATACACGCTAATGGACGAGGCATATAAGAACCCGTGCTGCGTTCCACACCGCTCTCTGGTTACACGCTGAATGTGCTTACTCATTTAACAGCCTGTCATTTTTCATTGACTACTTGCCCACCACAGGTTTTGACAGATTGAGAAAATATCTTGTCACCCCCTACAGGCAGCGTTTTGATTGGCGCGTGTTCACCCCGTATTCACTCCAGCACCGTGGCCTCGCTTCAGATTAATAGTGGAAAAGCGGACGTTTGATTTCATGACCTCACATCATCCGCTAATGGAAGATCGGTTTACTTTGCGACGTTTGAGTGCTGTTTGGCGCCAAATACCTGTCACCGAGACGTTCTTCCAATCCGAACGGCAAAAAAGCGTGACGATTATTACTAACCTCATATCCATCGTGCCTCGCTCGGGTTTCTCCGGGTTTGAAAGTTGCCCTTTTATAGCGATGTGGAGCGAGCCGAGCTCGCAGCTGCAGCCCAAATCTTAATGTTAACTGCTATAAAAGACTGGGCCAAACTGTTGCTTTTATAAAAGCAGCTTTCACTAACAACTTTCATCTCTGAATACTGTTGTTTTTCCTCTGATCTGCCACTGGCAAGCTTCGGGAGTGTAGCTGGGAGGTCCAGCAGTCGGTGATCTCTAACAGAGAGCGGCTTAAAGGATAAGTCTCAGAGCACAAAGCTAGGAGCTTCTCGTTTAAAGCCACGCATTAATCCCTATCAGCTGGGTTCTGCATATATATGTGGGTGTGTGTGTGTGTGTGTGTGTGTGTGTGTGTAGTTTAAATACTTTCTCATCATTACAACAGAGAAAGTGTAGGTCAAAAAGTTAGCACATACTGTAGCTTTGTTTTTCAAAAGGTGTTGATTAATTTTCTATAACTGCAACTCGGACAGTAGTTCCTCATTCACAGGGACTTGTACGATTAGATTAGATTTCTATATCGGCATACCGTCACACACATCTATTGTGTATATGTGTGTGAGAGAGAAAGAGAGTAAGAGATACAGGGCAAGTGAGTCAGTCAGCCCTATGACCTGCATCCCCCCAGCTGCCCCAAGGTAAAGCAAGGCTTTGTGGGTTCAGGTTCTCTGCTCCCTCCCTCTGTCACACAAAGGAAACGGGGCCACATTGTCCCGAGCAGCTCAGCCGTTCAGCAGAAACGAAAGCCTGGTCTCTCATCAGGCCGTGACGCCTGACCCACAGCGCTCCGCTCGCCGAGGATCACCTCAGAGCCGATTCCACGCTCAAGCTTTCTCTGTAAATATGATTGACTCCTAGCCGACTTTAAACCTCTAGATGGACGTGCTTGTGCCAGATGATGTGTTGTTTGTGCAAACACATAAAATCTTGGATGAAGCCTTGCCTGAAACTGAGATCAAAGTGTTCCTTGGCTGCACATTTAGTAATAAAACACATCAGGGTGTGCTGTTACAGGAAAATAATCAATGCCAGTATGCTGTGATGGTGCTCCCACTAGTAGGAGCAGTTGATTATTTTCCAATAAATGAAGTATTTTGTTCCTCTTATACCACAGCAAGTTATCAATTTTTCATTTATTAACGATCAACATATGATACTTTTTTATCTGTTTATAGTCACATTCATTTAGATTCATGGAATGTCTGAGAAACAAGGTAGTTCCTGTTGTCACTATAAAAGTTGTTCCTTCACCAGCCTCATTTAAAAAAAAAAAAAGACTTTTCATGTTATGGAAAGAACGGTAAGCCCTCCATGCTGAGGATTTTCCCACGCACAAAAGTGTTACAAAGCGCTGACACTGGAGACTCCTTCCAAACTGGAGTCGAGCTGCTTGTTATAGAAAATTATTCAACACCAATCAACTGACCAATCAGAATCGAGCATTTAATGGCGCTGTGTTATAATACTGGTTAATGGCCTCTCAGGCACATATGGAAAATAGTATGTCTTATTAGAACTAATGTAATTTAGGATTTGCTCTCAGTCCTTGTTTAGTCTCAAAAGTACCCCTTTATCCCATAATGCACTGCACCAGGAGAGCAGTGAGGTGTCAACATTAAAACCCATTCTTTCTCTGTAGCCAAACACAGACAAGGCCTACTACATCCTATTGTTGTAGGGAATCTCCCAACCTCAGAGAGGCTGAAGGGCTTGAGGGATTACTTAGGCTACGCCATTGTTGCCTGTAACACTGGCGCATTTTTCGACCTTTGACGGAGGTGCTCGTGTCAAACACTCGCTTCCTGTAAACTGACAAGCACCAATGTGTGTTTATTCA
Source organism: Cranoglanis bouderius (assembly GCA_023630585.1). Classification (NCBI taxonomy): domain Eukaryota; kingdom Metazoa; phylum Chordata; class Actinopteri; order Siluriformes; family Cranoglanididae; genus Cranoglanis; species Cranoglanis bouderius. The sequence continues at coordinate 14,024,728 of CM042565.1, read as the reverse complement.
GTTCAGCTCTTTAGGCCAGATTGTGAAATATTGCTCCATTGTGTGTCGCCGCTCCCGCGCTATATCCAGTTACGCATGGGGGAATTATCAGTTTGCCAGGCGGGCCTTCGGGCTGTGTGTTGGACGAGCTGACTGCCTGCTGACTGAGCCAGTGTTTATATTGCAGGTCACTTCCTGGGCAACAACACAGTGATCGATGTTCTGAGAAGCCAAGGCTACGAGGTGGAGCACACGCCAGCTGGCCAGCCCATTAACAGGTAACACACACTGAAAAAAGCACACACACACATCCAGTTTGCCCTAAGAAAACTTTAACACTGGTGTAACCGAACCATCGTGACCATGACGGATTCTATAGATATCCCCACTTCTGTGAAAACCACGGAGGGACCTCGCAAAAGCATATTTCATTTGACAATTTTGCGCAATTCCTTGTTTTTAGCTTTTGTTCCCAGTCGACATCCTTGATCCCGCTCTCCGGTGGGAGTATAATGTTTCTTAAACACTCTCAGACCCACGAGCACGCTAATCTGTGCTCTTATATTTCCTAACAGTGTCAACACAATTAGCTCACAAGCCATTGCGGTTTTAAATTCGGTTCTTTGGCTGGAATTCTCTCAGAGCCTTGGGAGAACCAAAAACGGAGAACAGGAAGGGAAGAAAGCGGATATGCTCGGTACAAATTTGCCATCACTCCATGACCTTCTCATAAAGCCTGTGAAATGGTTGAAAGCCTGTTCAACCATATTTTATCAGTTACAGCAGTGTAATGTTACACGTGCCAACGCCAACGCCTCGATTGCGAGCTAGCTCTGACCCCGAAGGCTTTGCGTCTTGTTTATTTATTTCAAGGCCCATTTTCGTGGACTGGAAATCCATTGGAGATTGTTTTGCGAGCGCTTCGCTTGATGATGCTTGATGCGATTTCACCGAAACAGATGTTCTGCTCAATTCGGCCTCGTCTGTGAATAATTGGAAAATTTCCCCGGTAATAAGCCTCCCTTTCGTGTTTTCCGTGTCCATCCACGTCTCTGTCCGTCATCAAAGACGAGTTCAAGGCTGCTTCATTGGCCGCTTCCTTCCAGAACCAGCCTGAGCCAACAAACCAGGGAGCAAACCAAGCGGCCAATGTTTAATGGCGGCAGCTGACTGTAATCCGCTAATCACCTAATTGAGCCATTTAGAGCTGCGATGGTGGCGATTTGGCTTCAAAAATAAACCGTGTGTCAGAGGGGCAGCATTTTTAGAGTAAGATCAGAGTCAGGGTCATGGCTCTTTGGCCTCAATCAGGGATCTTTGTAACCATTATAGTGTGAAGTAAAATGAAGCCTCATTCCTGTTAAAGCCCTAACTGTGTAACCAATCCTGATGGGCTGTACGGTGGAAATGTCTAGGCAAGTCAGTGTCAAAATACTGTAAAATACTGTCTTCTGTTCACTACATAGTAAAACCATGTATGGTTCACCCAGATAATTTATTTCCAGGAATCATAATAATAATAATAATATTAGTAATAATTGTGAAATGGATTTTTTTTTAACACACCAAACTTACTACGGCAGCAGATATACTCAAATTGGAACGATACAGAGAAGATGCAGCCTGGTCCCAGCACAGGGGTCAGTACAGAAAAATAATACAGTGAAAGTATGTATGGTCAAAATTATAGAAAAAATAAAAAATACAATAAAAATAATCAAATAAACTAAAATACATGATTAATAATAAGATTAAACAAATAAATATATGAAAAATATATAAAACATATTAATAATATAATAATTATATATATATATATATAAATCACTGTTGGAAAGGGGTCAAATATGCAGAAGATGCTGGAAAAGCAAAGAATGTGCAGGACCCGGAGGATTTTTCTGAAGAACAGTGGGCAGTTTAACTGCTCAGGACAAACAAGGGACTCGTGAACAACTATCACAAAACATAAAAACAGTCGTAACAACACACAGTGTTAAGAATCGAGCGTGTGTAAACTTTTGAACTGGTTCATTTGTGTAAATTCAGTTATTATTGTGTCTTGTGGACTAAATGTAAACATCTGTTATGTGAAATAGCTTATTCAGGTCAGCACTAAATTTTAAAAAATGCAATTTTTATGATCCCTCTTATTATTATTTTTTAATTATTAACATTTTGCAGATTCTGCGAGGGGTATGTAAATTTATGAGCACAACTGTATATAATATATATAGTGTCCACACTTACATGTTCTCAAGTAAAAATATAAACATGAGTAACAATAAATATTTTTTAAATTGACCCAAAACCCAGTACCAAGATTAAAGTTCAAGTTAGATGCATCTGTACAATATCCTATGACTTTATTTGCATAAAATCAATTCCCAGTTAGATTTTTTTTTTCAGAAGATGGAAGAAACAGCAACTAAAATGACTTTTTTTTATTTTAGATTTGCAAACACAAGTCATTTTAAACCTTTTTTATTATTTCACATTGTTTCTTTAAAGTACAAGATATACAAAGACTAAATAATACGGTGATACCTAATACGTAATATAATAATATTGACTTTATTGAATTCGATGCAGAATGGGGGGGGGGGGGGGAATGCTCATTAGAAAAAGAAAAATATTTATTAGAGAAATTGGGCCACATGAAGTTTCATACCAGAGAAAAATTGAATGAAAGTGTAGAATTGTTCATTTTGACCTGAACAGAGCGCAGATCAGCGATCCCACGCTGCCTGTATGAACCAGTCCATATAATCAACTGCAGAGGTTCTGCCGGTTCTCCAGCTGTGGGCCAGAATGGAGCCTTTGTGTTCACTCTAACGCTAACTCTAACTGTGCCACAACATTCACAGAACCTGATACGTGTTGCTCAATCGTGATTTTTAGAGAACGGAAATAAAAGCCAGTCTGAGAAGCTCAGTATAAATCTGGTAATAATATAACAGCTGTTCTAAAATACAGCTATTTTCAAAAATGCACTCCGAAGTAACGAAAACCCGTCCAAGTTACGAGCCTGATCAACCCTGCTGAAGTAGTTTAGACGAATGAAAAGGAGTGAGGATCGATCATGCGCCAGTCCAGAACCATGGTATGACGTGATAAATTGAGTAACAAGACACGACAAATTCTGAAATCAGACCCAACACAGCGCTTATTAATGTCTTCTTCTTTTTTTTTTTCAAATTATATGAGTCCTTCAAAGTTCTGCATCATGCCAGGAGTCATGCTTAGTGGTGTAGCAAGGAATGAATGTCGGGGGGGGGGGGGGGGGGATGATGATGAAATATGCAAAATAGAATTCGAGGTGAATGACAGAGTAGTTTAAGTGGGTTATGTTTACTTTAACAGGCGTAGTAAATAAAATACCTTCGTAACAGTTTCACTAAAGATGATTAAAATAAGACGCTAGTAATTGGGGGAAATTAGATTTTATCTAATAAAACCAGATCTGTCTTTCTTTTTCTTCTCGGATGTCACCAGAGTGTAGCTAGCTTGCCGATAGCTTTCATACGGAAATGGGAAAAATGAACTTTCCCAAAAATGAACAGGTTAATCCTGTTTCTCACTATAGTATCTCATAGCTAATAAAATGTAACTAAACAAACTGAGGGAAGCATTTAACATTTGGAGCATTTAAATATGGAGCAGTCGTAATGATGACTTCGGTAACCTTTTAAGAACGTCATTATAGCGCAACTACTGCTCAAAAATATTGTTTGACGCATATATAATCAGCTGTGAATAAGCATCTGGAACAGTCATGATCTCTGCTTCCTAAAGTCTGTGTGTCCTTACCCTAACCTGCACTACAAAGCCACCATTATATGCTGCATATATAGTTTACAACAAGGAACAAATAAATTTTAATGTGAAGTTCTTACAGACTATAAAAAGTTGCGGAAGCACAAGGGAGCAGCGCTTAAATGTCACAATGTCTGATTTAAAGTTTGCCCCTTTTAAAAAAATCTATAAGGTTATAAACTCCTGGAATTTATGCACAGAGAATTTGAATACTTCAGCTATTTCTCTCTCCTTTCTGGGTGGCTATCTCTGACTCCGAATCAGATAACTCAGTCGCTTCGCTCATCTCTCTGTTCTGCTTTCTCCTCCAAATGTCTTCCTCCCTTCTCACGCTCCATAAAACACACACACACACACACACACACACACACACACACACACACACACACACACACACACACACACAAGAAGTGCAGATGGTCATTGGACACCCAAGAAAAACATCTCATCCCTTTATCAAGTCATCATCTGAAATATGCAGGGAGTGGACAGAATGCTGTTCCACCTCGTCTCTTTCTCTTTCTTCTGCTTCCCCTCTTACATAAGCACCCACACATACACACGCCAAGCACACACAGAGGCATTTATAAAAATGGATGGGTTGCCAGATTGGAGGAGACACTGGAAGCCTGCGGTCCAGTCTGTTCCGATGTAAAAATTCGGAGAAAGTTTGGCGTCCCGACTTATTTGCACCATTGCCGCTATAATAGATGCCTGTAATGTTTCAGACACCATTAGAAGCCACATGTATTTGCGTTTCTTGGAGACAGATTGAGCTCCGATTAGAAGCAGATGCTCTCTTTTTTATCTCCAGAAAGCCAGTATCCTGCTTCATCAATCCCATCTTTATTTCCCACCCCAAAAATGCACAAACCTCAGAGAATTAAGACCTTCATATAGTCCCAAATGGAGAAAATAGCATCGAAATAGAAGGTTCTGGCTCACTATTGATGTGATGCATGTTTCAGATGCTTCCTCTTGAATTATGATTATGTCTGGTCAGAAAAAAGTAAAATTCTAAAAGCTTTCAACATGGTCATGATAGAACTATCTGGATCGTTTGTTGAACAAAGTGTCCAAATAAGCTCTTCTTTCACAGAATCCAATTTTCATAAACCAATTCTCTTTCAACCAACTCCAGCACCAGTGGGACATGTTGTGGTGGCTTTCCATACAGCGATTATGCATAGTTTTAGACTAGAAAGGATATCCAGTGGGGAAAACGTCCACTAACCACACTGCAATCCAGGACTAGGCCTAATCTGTGTCTGTAAAATCAGACCATTTCTTTCAACTCCTCTTCATTCCTTCATAGTGGCAAGAGATCCAGCCGTCCTACAGACGCAGCAGACGACAATGCATCAGATGTGGAGTTGCCAGTGGAAGCCTTCCTTGAAGAACGAGAATGGCGCCCCATGGAGGAGGAGGAGGACCCTCCACCCCACTTGCTGCTCCCAGACAGCTTGGAGCTTCTCGAGAAGGTGGAGCGAAAGCTAAAGAAGAAACGGCGCAACAGGCTAAAGAAGCAGCGCCACCGGCAGTTCAATGACCTCTGGGTCCGCATGGAGGAAAGGTGGGTTGAGCAGAACGATTAAATCTTTCATATCGTTGATACCCTTAAGACTAAGGCTAGGACTTAATAGGAATTGGTTTATCATCAGCAGGTATCTGCCTGTGAAGTATGAACACTATCAAAAAGGGGTTGGTCAAGGGTTCATTGCATGGATAACAATTTCACTTTCTACCTAGCACCTTTTTTCCTGCAGGGAAACCATTATGGGCTAACTGAAGAAACTTTAAAGTCGATAGAACCCTTCTAGATAGACAGGGAAATGGTTAAGACTCAATCGGAAGGTTGAGAGTTCAACTCCCATACCACCAAGCTGGCACTGGTGAGCCCTTGAGCGATGCCCTTTGCCCTCAACTGCTCAGCTTTATTCTCTCTCAGTTGTTGTAAGTTGCTTTGGATAAAAGCATGAACCAAATGAGGTAAATGTAAACCCCTTTTAAAGATTGTAGCTAAATGGGGTAGTTCAGTGGTAAAGGACCTGTACCTATGGCCAGAAGATTGTAAGTTCAGGTCGCAGAAGGTTGACCAGCGTAAACCATTAGCTGGGGGTTCACAAGGGAACCAGGGCCACTCTTCTGTACTACCACACTTGATCAAGAAGCTTAACCTGTAACTGCTCGAGAGGCCCTCAAGGGCTCAAGGGGCCACACTAATACTTGATTTCCTTTTGTGTGTGAGAATATGCAGAGAGAAAAATTCCCATGTAACACAAAGAAAGGTTAAAAAAAACCCAGCAGTTTCAAGTTTTGCAAGGGTTGAAGGTTATTTTCAGTTAGTAGTGGAACAGATTTCTGTAAATTCTCCAGGTGAAATTCAAGAGTTTCTGTTCCTCTTGCAATCTGCACTTCATTTCACAGGTGACACAACTATAGGACACTATCCATTTCCATCACGCAAGGAGTTTCCGTATGTTTTGTCGTATTCTGTGTGAAGCGAGAGTTCGAGGCAGCTGGTCTAGCTATACTCAGTATATAGTGCTTATACTGTTGGTTAGGGGTGTTTAGCTTGAGGAAACGACAAGAGAGGACAGGGTCTGGCAGGAAGCAGTCAGTCTCTGATACGCAGGTGTTACGTTCATCTGAGAGTCCTGGAGGCTTCTCCGCTATCACATCTCACACTTCATGCATACATACATACACATGAGACTGCAATCCCATCATCCCCCTGCAGCGCTGCCTCTGCCTGAACTGGTCTCTCAGTCTGAGAAACAGAAGGATTCTTTACCATGTGAACGCCCATGGACCAACAGTTGAAACCTGAGGACTTCCTCAGAGAAAATGAAGGACAAGGCATCCATCATTCGTTCTCATTTTCTCAGGGTTAATGTGGTAAATCAGTCCATTTAGACAAGTGATCTTACATCAAGAGGTTTTAAAATCATTGATAATGAACCACATTAATGTATGCGTGTGAGTGTAAATTTGATTTAGATCACTTAAGACCCTGCTTTACTTTTTTTTATGAGCTTCTACCAAACATACACTCTAAGAAAAATATTCCTGTAAAAACTCCATCTGATGGTTCATGTATATTTTCAGTCGCCTAAGCTAGTGCAAAAATATCCCTTTAACAGACTCATTATTAAAATATACTCTGGTGCTCTGCAGCAGGTGAAACCCAGACTGTAAAAGCAAACAATATTTTCAGGATATATACTGAATTTATTTTTACCTGCAGCAGAGAAACTCAGCTGGGACCCAAACGTTTGGCCAGCAAGTTGTTGTCCAGGGGCCTTATTATAGAAAGCCTAGTGTCTCTCTCACTCTCTCTCCTACATACGCACATATGTCCGTCATCATCCCAGGGCTCTAGAGAACCTGTCGAATTAATTTGTCTACAGTTTTAAACTAACGTGTACAAGCTGTCATGTTTTAGCCAGCTGGATTCATAAAGACAAGGGGAAAAACTAGCTGAACCTCTGAGTCCCATCAGTCTGCAGAAACTGTTGACAGAGTCCGAGGAAGTGGATGTGATTTCACTTTTGGAAAAAAGGAGATTAAAGCAATTTATTCGTCTTTTTCTCCCCTGTTTCATAAAGCATGAAGCGGGCTAACCTTGACTCATGCCAGACTTTTACCCAAATCAAGAGATTTTTTTACTCCCTCGTTCTGAATGGAAAATAACCATATTTATTGCGACTGCTCGTTTCATAACCTTGCACAACAAGCCTGGCAGTGCCGTGATGGATTATTACAAACAGTCCAACTGGAAATTGTCAGTGTTGAATGTTTGTGCATTTTCGATCATCGTTTTCAAAATCTAAGCTCATGTCTAACTTTATAAACCTACAGCCCCCTTTCCCGACCCATTTGGTTTGCAGTGGGCGGATGAATAGCTGCTTTTTTGCTATTGCTTTGATGCATGGCCTAATGCTAACTGTCAAAAAGCATTAGGAGACTCAAATTAAGCTTAAGTAAACCTTCATTCAGAGTAAGGATTTAAAGGGAGGGGGAAGGGGGGGGGGAGAAAGAAACATTGAAAAGCTGGCTAAGGAAAAGTGAAAGAAATGTGATGACATCAATCACTCATGTGGTGCAACCAAAGCCAATCAATGCAAAGTAAATATTATTAACTAGAAGCATATGACTTGGATGAAAATGAACACATTTGGTGTTTCCTGAATATCAAAGTGTGTGTTTCATGCTAGTGCTGGCTTGGAACTAATTAAGAGCAAGAAACAATCCTGGCTGGGATTGAGAGAGAAAAGTTGGGAATCTGATTGAAAGAAATAAGCAGGGCAGTGGCGGCTCAGTGGTTTAGAAGGTCAGGAGTTCAAATCCCAGGATAACCAACGCTGGGACCTGTTTCAATTGTAATTTGATTTGGATAAAGTATAAATGTGGTAAATTATTTGGCTGAACCAATTCAAGAGCAGTACTGACCAGATTCCTCCATTTCCAATGCCATTCAGGTCAATAATGGTATGCGTATAGAGAGCTTACCTTTCCAAAGAACCAATTTTGCTATAGCTGTCTTTAAATCAGCCTCACTGTAAATCCACCTCTAACAGGTCTTCTAAAAACCAGTAGCTCCATACCATATAATTATTCCTGTCTTTATTTTCCCCCTTCATGGACTACCTTCTTCTCCTAGCAGTTGGAAGCGAGAGAGTGTATTTGGAGAAGGCAAACCACGTGCAACCTGCCATACAGCTACCCATTCATAACAAGCGCAAATGCAGTAGGGTCCAAAAGTCCAAACAAGGTTTCGTCAACCTTCAGTGATGTTGAATTCAAAGAAGAGTGCAAACAGGACATAATTTCTTGTTGTTGTTGTTGTTTTTTTGTTTTTTAATCTATATACATTGTTTTAAAAAAATGATAGTTAAAATAAACAGGATGTTTGACTTGAACAAAAATAAATCTATCACCACTGAATACGTTGTGGGTTTAGCGAGGTTTGTTAAAAAGTTCCAAATTATGTTTATATGTAACCCACATCCATTTCCAGGATGTCCAGGATCTGAAACATTTCTACAGACGAAACCGTCACAATCTGATTTCTTCTCTATTCACAGCACAACGCAGGAACCGCCCCCACCGGTTGTCCGCATCATAAACGGCTACATCGCGGTCCAGGACGAGTCACGAGATCACGGGAGGTCCAATCACGACAGGACATTCTCAGGCTCCACGCCCACGATGCGAGGGGCTTCCTTCATCATGCTGATATTGTGCCTTCAGGTTATCGTGCTCCTTGGCTTAAGCCTTTAAAGCGTCCGTGTGACCTTGAGCTTGACCTTGTGGCATCCTGCGGCGCTTCAGAAAGACTCTACAGGTCATTGAGAGCCTGAAGAGAAAGACTGCTGTACATTCTCTTTTAATGTATTCTTCATTTTCTGAAGGATGACTGATTCACTGCAATCGAGTGCAGGCTATGTAAATACCAAATGTATCATAGATGTAATTTAGAGACATAAATAAAAATGGATGCTTTTTTGTTCGTTTTTATATATAAATAAGATTCACTATATTTTTGTCACTAAATGAGGTACTAACAAACATTTTTTTAAAAATCTCAAATCTCCCTTATTCGGGGAAAACAATGCTTCACTATTATTTACATCCTCTAATGTGTTTGATTTTTTTTTTATTACAAGGAGATTATTTGTTTAATTTATTAAATACATTTAGCTCATTATTCTTATTATAATTCTGCGTTCTGACAGCTCTTTATGGTTCGGACTGGCTCTTTTTTCCGTGCTTTCTAAAGATCTCCATATCACCGTCATCCACTAGTACACATTCCAGTAACATACAGCACGTGGCACCGAGTTATGATTTGTCTATGCGATTGAACGCAATGAACTGTTTATCTAGTTGAAGTCTCATGTGTGAAAAGAAAAGGAAAAAAAAAAAAATACAGGAATGCTTCATTTTATTGAGTGTGTCAAATGGCTTGGTGCCTGTTCAAAAGCGCGCTGAGCTCCAGGGGAATTTTATTACACGATCGTCAACTTCCTTAAAGGTTGCCACAGAACAGAGTACGCGTATGAGACATTACCCATTTCTTCCAGTTGGGAGAAAATGATTAGGCGTTTCAGGGCACATCTGGAGCTTTGCTGCTCAGGGTCAGATCAACAACGTCTACAGCGAAGGTTTTCGCAGCTTGCTCCAAATTTTTATCCGAATGCTGAATGAAAATGCTCTGATTTTCAACACATTTAATGGATCGATGGTGGGCACCAGATGGCTGGTATTTTATTCCGCCCGCAAGAACCCAAATCGTTCTCCATGGTTCGCTTGTGGAACATGAAGACCCAGATGTTTAAAAAAAAAATCATGACCTAGTATCTGGCGACCATGCTCCATATTGTTTTATGGGTACATTTTTTTTTTTTTAAATCCGCTGCTTTGGCCAAAAAGGAAGAAATTCATCTTTATCCGGTTGGAGAAACCCAGCTCAGGATGTGTTTTGTCTCCACTGATTTAGCCATCACTGCCTGGTGTCTGAGCCGTGTTGGGGAAAATGATTCAATTTAGCCTTTTGGTGTGTGTTTTATTAGCTATGACTTTGAGCGGACACTAAGCCGTGTGCGCCGCGTTCGCAGCAGGCTCGAGTGGTTTGAAATGTAATGTTTGAACAGTTTGTTGCTCTTGTAAATGTGGCTTTGGTTTTATTCAGATGTAATGGACTTACATCTGGACTTACAAACAGCAGCTATAAACAGTCTTTCCTTCATCAGGCTCTCTTCTTTCTCTCTCAGTTATCTTTAATATGAACAAAAAAACAAAAACGCAGCTCATGATGTTACCAAAAAAAATAAATAAATCAAACTTTAAACTCCTCTGTTGGAAAACTTAAAGGTTTACCTCTGACCGTTACAAAGCACTGGCACCGGAGACTCCTTCCATAAATATTACATAAATGTCTCCTCATAGAAAGCTTAAACATATCAACTATTACATACTTCTTCACTCTGCTTATGTTTTGCATCCACTGTACAAATCCCCATGTAAGCTGTTACTATAGAAACAATAGCATATTAGAACAAGCGCATGAATATAACATGTCTTGTAGCTGGAACTATTGTCAGGACTGCCGTTAAATAAAATGAATCACTTCTGACTCATCAGAATAGATAATTCAATAGCACTGTGGTATAATAACTCATTATCAAATACACTGAGTTCATTTGTATACGTTTCATTTTTAGAAACTTTAAATCACGCAGATTACACACAATATTAAGATCGAGCTTTTATGCTAGGCCAGAACACAAAGCCCTGCTTTGACGCTGTTGATTTACAGCCCAGTGTTTGTACTTCTGAATAAATGATGACTTATTGAGTGTTTATTACCAACTATAACATACACGATTAGCTAGACACAATTAGCTGGTGTTGATACATTTATTGCGTTGTTGTTTTTTTCTTCCTGGATGCAAAACTTATCAGATGTGAGAGTGACCGAGTTCATTTTGCTGTTGTTTATTTGCATTGCCGTGGCTCAGATGGCTTAAAAAGCCGTTGGCGTTTTGGCTGAAGCTTTCACATATCAGCTGTCGGCCACTGTAACCCCACACATACGTCTGTCTTACACACACAATGCCTTCGTCTCAATACGAAATGTCAAACACAGACCTCGCAGAAACGTCAGTCGTGCTACGCTGATATACAGCCAGCCCTGTCCACTTTATGAACAATAACATATTTAAGGTTTCTAAGGGACGACGTGGGGCAAATGGAGGTGCCAGATGACTGATGAATTACTCGAGCGGGAAGGAGGGAAAAAAATGAAAAGCTTTGAAACGGGGTTTTTTTTCCCCCCAGACTTGCCGGGAAGGACAACACGCAGATGGACAGTTTGGACCGAGGACGGTGAATCACGGAGTTCAAAAGCAAAACGACTTCCTCTTAAATCTTAAAAAAGTTTTTTTCTGTCAATCAATGGTAATTTTTTGAGGATGAAGCTCTTAGTCACTGCATTACAGTTGGTTGAGGTTACTTTGTTTTGGGAACATGAATCTGAGGAAAGAAAACTTGGAGATTTTCCGTCAAATACAAAAGTTTGTACACCCCTGGGGGGGAGATGTAGAAATGTAATTTTGAAAAAACAAAAAAAAAATTTGATGTGTTAGGACTGAGCTGTTGTATTACTACTGTATTATCAAAAATAACAAACAGTGAAGAAAGAGTGTATGTTGTGATATCAATCATAGAAAAAAACACCAAAATGATACCAGTTCAAAAGTTTGCATCCATCTCTATTGTATTCTTTATGTGGTGTTCATATCTTCAAAGTTGTAATATTTATCTCTCCTTACATTCACGCACTTCTGGACATTTGTCAAACACTGTCTCATGTCTGGAGACCGGAAGAGTGATGGCAAGCCGTCTTCTCAAACTGTTTTTCTATTTGTTGTTTTGGATCCAGGATACACCCAATTTTTACTTTTAACATTTTTTTTTACAAAGAATTTGGCAGATAAAATAGAGCAGTGGTTCTCAAAGTTCATGAAGCGTAGCCAGGAGTAATTTTATTTTATTTTATTAAAATTATTATTATTTTTTTGCAATGGTGGACATCCATCATCAATATCAAAGTTTGAATTGAACAGGTTTAATCCAAACTTTACAAACAAGTACAGTATAAATGATGTGGACTTGGAGCTAATAGGTCACGAATAGAAAGCTATATGTCTCTATTAAAAAAACAATATTTAAATGTTTACAATAATATTATTCTCATCAAATAAATCTGTACTGATGGGGTTCCTGGGTACCAAAAAGTTTAAGAACATGTGCGTAACATGACTCGGGACATTTTCTCTCCCCGCCAGCAGAGGTCACAATCACTGGAATTCTAGCACAACCTCTAACATTCGCTTCCTGGATACTTCCTGGTTTTAAAGTGTTTAAGTAGTTCGTGTATGCATCTCAATCAACTCCCTAGTTCAGTAGCCAGGGCACTGATTAGGAAGTCGGCCATTTTAAGGGCTGTCTCAATCTCAAAATCCTTCCAGTGCACTGGAACATTCGCTCCCTAAAAAATCCCACAATGCACCACAAAAACCAGGGAGCATCGGTGCTCACTATGTTCCCTTACTGGAAATGACGTCATGTTTTCAACAACAAAAAAAAAAGAACAAAAAAAAAAGGCAGACGAACTCAGCCAACTTTCGGCTACAGATGTAAGCAGCTTGTTATCGTTGTTGTGGCTCTCAAATGATTACTTACGTTAATGATTTTAACTTTATTTGACGTTCTATATACGGTTTGTTTGAGTCTAATGACTTTTAAGTGTTTAATGTTTTTTTTTTTTTTTTTTTAATCCACTAGCTAGCCTATGATCCTGCATGGCATAGTATGACAGAAATGCATGTGATTAAGCTAAGAAATTTATGACATAGAGTACTGTGCAAAAGTTTTAGGCAGGTATGAATAAATGCTGTAAAGTAAGAATGATTTCAAAAATAGACATGTTAATAGTTTATATTTATCAATTAACAAAATGCAAAGTGAGTGAACAGAAATATGAAATCAATATTTGGTGTGACCACCCTTTGCCTTCAAAACGGCATCAGTTCTTCTACGTACACTTGCACAAAGTCAGGGATTTTGTAGGCATACAGTCAGGTGTATGATTAAACAATTATACCAAACAGGTGCTAATGATCATCAATTCAATATGTAGGTTGATACACAATCATTAACTGAAACAGAAACAGCTGTGTAGGAGGAATAAAACTGGGTGAGGAACAGCCAGACTCAGCTAACAAGGTGAGGTTGCTGAAGAGAGTTTACTGTCAAAAGTCATACACCATGGCAAGACTGAGCACAGCAACAAGACAGAAGGTAGTTATACTGCATCAGCAAGGTCTCTCCCAGGCAGAAATTTCAAGGCAGGCAGGGGTTTCCAGATGTCCTGTCCAACCGTAGATGCAGCGGTCGGCCAAGGAAACTTGCTACAGCAGATGAAAGACACATCAGGCTTACTTCTCTTCGCAATCGGAAGATATCCAGCAGTGCCATGAGCTCAGACCTGGCAGAAACCAGTGGGACCCTGGTACACCCATCTACTGTCCAGAGAAGCCTGATCAGAAGTGGCCTTCATGGAAGACTTGTGGCCAAAAAGCCATACCTCTGAAGTGGAAACAAGGCCAAGTGACTCAACTATGCACACAAACACAGGAACTGGGGTGCAGAAAAATGTCAGCAGGTGCTCTGGACTGATGAGTCAAAATTTGACATATTTGGCTGTAGCAGAAGGCAGTTTGTTTGCCGAAGGGCTGGAGAGCGGTACACGAATGAGTATCTGCAGGCAACAGTGAAGCATGGTGAAGGTTTCTTGCACGTTTGGGGCTGCATTTCTCCAAATGGAGTTGGGGATTTGGTCAGAATTAATGGTCTCCTCAATACTGAGAAGTACAGGCAGATACTTATCCATCATGCAAGACCATCAGGGAGGCATCTGACTGGCCCCAAATTTATTTTTGCTTGTTTGCTCTAATCAATATTAAACCCCTTAGACATGGATTCTAACTCTGCTTTTCAGTCTTTAATGTTACACCCTGAAATAGAGGTCAATTTTCCTTTTTTTTTTTTTTTTAAATGTTTTTTTAAAAATTTTTTTTCAAACTTTCACACTTAAATTCTCTCATGTATTCTTTTGGAAGACACTTATCAAAAGTTAAAAGTGAGAAATAAGACAATCAGAGAACTGAGCAGCTGAAGAGACAGAAGTCCTGGAAATCAAACCTTAACTAAGGCTAGCTAAGAACAGCTTTATTCCTAATCTCTCAATCTTTGGATAGCATGATAACTCAGACCATTCAAACTAGCTCTATACTAATAGCTAGCTGTCACAGTACAAACTGCCATCATAAATAAAGAGTGTTTGTAGCAGCAGATAGATTACAGTGATTAGTATTCAGTCTCATTTTCACCGTCACATCTGTTACAGGTTGGTTAGGTTTTTCAGAAACACAAGCATTTGCTTTTAAAGCCGAACAAAATCAGGCATAGAAACTACGGACTGAAGAATGAAATATGTTTTTTTTTTTTCCTCCTTTGATATCAAATGTAATACGACGTAACATAAAAGCACGAGGTAATTTAAAATGAATAATAAGACTAATATGATGATACATGAACTAGAGGAACATAAGCATCTATTAGTAGTGTAGTATCGTGAAGATATATTGTAGTGCATGAACCGTCCTAATTCAACAATATGGCTTCCACCTTCAATATGGCTTCCACCTTCCACCTCAGCAGATTATAAAATAGCACTTGATCCAGTACAATCTTCAGAGTGTCCCAAATGTCTCCATACTGTAGGGGACTATGTTTGCCAGCACCACGTCGGTTGTGCCTTCATCAGTGTCGTGGACGCCAACTTCTCGGTTGGTCCACAACACTTCCAGTCTTTTTGAATTATTTTGGCAAACCTTGCTTCCTGATCCAGCCATTAGAATGATTTCAATACGTTCTTCTTTTGTCAAAGGCGTTCTTAAAGGCTATCTGAAAATATATATATAATATACACTAAGTATGAAAAAGTTTGGAAGACATTTTGCTAAAATGTGTTCATTTCAGGTATGTAGGGAGACTTTTGGGACACCCTGTATTTGGGACACCCTGATTTCACCATTAAATCCTTACTATGCACACTGAACATGGTGCATAGTGAATAGAATTTAAATATACTGTGCACTATATGGTCAAAATTATGTGGACACCTGACCATCACACTCATGTGCTTGTTGAAGAGCCCATTCCAGATTTAGTTCCCGCCTTTGCGGTTATAATAACCTCCATTCTTCTCACAAGAGCATTACTGATGTTGGGTGAGGAGGCCTGGGATGAAGTCAGCACCCCAGAACAGGTTTGGGTCTCTTAGTTCCAGTGAAGGGAAATTGTAATACTTTACAGCATACAAAGACATCCTATATAATTGTGTGCTTCCGACATTGTGGGAACAGTTTGGGGAAGAACCACGTATGGATGCGATGGTCAGGGGTCTACACACTTTTAGCCATATAGTGCATCAGGTGAAAGAAAAATCAAGTAAATAAAATAAATGTATTCTGTTACTTCCTGGTCCTGCACAGAAGTAAAACAGATCTCAATAATGGCGCAATTCATGGCCAGACAGTTTTTTTCTCATCGGAAAAGAATAAGCAAGCTATTATGACAGTGTCATCAATCACCGGTCTGCAGAAATGTCACTGAACTCAAATATTGTGTGGTGTGTTTAGGCTAAGCGTTTAAGATTCATTGCCATGCCGAGCTCCAGTCGTGGCGACGTAATTGAAAGCGAGTGCCTCTGCGTTGAGCATAATGACGCTGGAAGTCTCCTTCCTACTTCTGGAAAGCTTCTCAGTTCAGGTTCTACACTTCACAAACGCACAGCTAAACAACAGCACCTGTTTTTGTTTTTTTTTTGTCCCCCCCCCCAAAAGGTAAATATGTCATAATTTAATAAAGCGCCTATAAAATTACCAGCTCTAGATATTTTTTTCTCGTTTAGCGTAACTCTAAAGTTGGCGTTGTAATCAATGAAAAACATGCAGCGACACTAAAAGCCATTTCCACAAGCATTCCGTTGGAGGAGGTGGAATCGGTGTGGCTGCTGTTCTGTATTGGTTTGAGCTACGGTCCTCCAGGCATCACGGCACACGCTTGGCGTAGAGTTTATTTTCACAGGCTATGGAAAAAATACAAAGATTAATACACATGTAGGTGGGCATTCCCACACAGGCCCGGGACCTGAGCCTTGACAGCAGATGCGTAATCAGGAGCAGGACAAATGACCGTGCTGAACAGCGCTCATGTTAAACGTCTGCTCTGAATAGAAGAAAAAAAAAACAAAAACCACATGCTCTTTCATGGGTTTCTGTTTCCATTTAAGCAGGGATCCCATCTGGAGCTGCGTAATTAGCCGCTCATGGATGTGCATGCCTTACAGCTACGTTAAGTAAAATTTGTTGGTCTCATGTTATTGACTCAGTACTAAGTGAAGCACAACGCACGTCACTGTACAGTATGTGCCACAAATCAGGTTCTACTATTTACTGTTACTATTTACAGCACGATGATTAGGAATAGATTTACTACATGTTTACATTTCTGCATGTCGTCACATGGTGTACGCTTTAATACACTTTAATGGCAAATTAGGACACGATCGGCTTCTTGTTCTGACATAAGCAAACACGTGGATAACAATAATGACTAAATGAAGCTAACACACGGCTGACGGCCTATTAAACACCTCAAAATGCAAAATATGTCTTTTAAAAATTGTCCTTTTTAAATTATTTTTTTTATGCTATAATTAACTTTGAATTCAAATGTATTATTTAATCCATATATTTATTATATATTGCTATAATTAACTTAAATGTCTATAATTAACAATTCTTTAATGATTTTCTATTGGTATAATTAACTTTAACTTAATATTAATTCTTTCATTAATGTGTATTTTTCCTCCTCAAATTTGAACTTTAAATTTGAATCAATTATTTAATTACATTTTTAAAAAAAATGCTATAGTTCATTTGAAACTTGTCAATTATTTATTTTTGATTTGCTGTGAATAAATTTGAATTTGAATTAATGCACATATTCAAATGCTAAAATTGACTTTAAATTGAAAATAATAGTTTAAATACTATATTTCGTAATTGTTATAAATGACTTTAAATTAAAATAAACGATTAATTATAAATGGTATAAAATTGCCTTATTTATTTTATTTTCCATTCAAATCAGTAATTTAATTGTTTTTATTGCTATAATTAACTCATTTCAGATCAATGCATTTAATGAAAATACTGTGTGTCTTTTTAATCGCTTTAAGTAATTACGTTTTTAACACATTTGCTCTAATTAACCTTAAATTCAAATTAATTATTTAAATAACTGTAGATTATTTCTATAATCAATGCTCAAATTCAAATTTGTTACATTTTTAAAATGGCTATAAATAAATGTAAATTTAAAAAAAAAAAATTCTTTCATTCATATATGTTTTTAATTGCTAGAATTAACTTTTATTTAATTAAGTTTTTTAATGAATAACTCTAATTAACTTTAAACTCAAAACCGTTATTTGATTAATGAAACCTTTTTTTTTATTTGCTGTAATTACCTTAAAATCGAAATGATTTCAGATTTAGTTAAACGTTACATTTTAAAACCATAACCAGTCATGAACCACTCGGGAAATTCAGACATACAGCCAAGCGTAAAAATCTGCAACCTCGTTGAAAAAAGAAGCAATGAGGATGCACACGGCTGAGTCTGTGAGACTTTTCCTCTCTGTATAAGTGTAAATGAATCATCGACAGGGCTTTGAAGATGATACAGTGGGCGGGGCTTCATGGTCGTTGTCCAGGTCCAGCTGTGAACGCATGTTCTTCACCTGTAGCTTCAGCTGCTGCAGGCTGAACTGAACTTCAAAGGCGATATGAAACACACAGACAAGAACATACAAAATCAGAGAGAGAGAGAGAGAGAGAGAGAGAGTGTGTGTGTGTGAAGAGAGTGAGTGCAGACACCTGCACCCATCCCCCTTCCTCCTCCTTTAATCTAAAAAATGTCCACAGATGTGAAGTTGATTTGTGGAGAGCGTGACCTAATATCTTCTCGGTTATTTGTGATTCATTTCCCTTTTTCGCGAGATAACTGATGGAGGAAAAGACATCGTGAATTCCGGCTCTCTCCCACACACACACACACACACACACACACACACACACACACACACAGACTTGTGGTTCAGGTTTTTTGGACTTGCTGTGTTTTTCTGGAAAGATCTTCAGTCTGCTTGCTGTAATTCCCAACCGTAAGGAAAATGCTCAGCAGTAAAACCTGAAATATTTGCACTCTGATACTCAGAAAAACGTGAACGAAGAAAAAAGAAATGCTGGTTTTCCACGAGTAGGCAATAAAATGTTGAGGTTCTTATAAACTCTTACTCTTCCCATTGTTGAGCAGAACCTTTATTTACCTCTTTATGCAAAGTTTGTCTTTAAAATAATCCAATCATATTAATCCTACTCCTTTGTGGAAAGATCACATTTCACACGTGATTATGTGAGTACCGTGATCACATGTAATTTCACCCTGATATGCCCTGATATGATATATTTATTTTATAAGTAAATGCACATGTGAATAATATGTGATAAACTCCCAAGCTATAAATGTAACATGGCTAATAAATGGATCATGTGATAAAATCACGTGAAAAAAATTGAATCATATGAAAATAAAACTGAAACGTGAAAAAGCTGTACATGCAAAGGAAATCAATGAAATAACTAAATGAATAATGAATGAATAAACGAATCATGTGAGGGGGAATCACGTGAAAAACTCGTGGAAAAGAATCACACACAAATACACAAACAAAAGTAAACTACACGGCTTAAACGCAAAAGAAATTAACGTGATTAGCGTGTGAAAAATTAAATCTCACAAGCTGTTCATCTAAAAAAAAACCTGTGATGGTAATTGAACGGGGGGGGGGGGGGGGGGGTGGGGGTGGGGCATGGGGGAGGATCACATGCGAAAAATGAAGATAGGATGAAACGTGACATAATGAAATAAATTAATTCTATGTAAAAGAATAAAATAAATCATATCTAAAAAAAAAAAACTAACAAATTAAATAAAATGAAGCATGTAAAAAAAAATCATGTGAAATTTTAAAACATGCACTACATGTGAAAAAGTAATGAATCATGTGATGGAAAAAATTAAGGTGAAGAATTTGTGAAACATAAAATTCACTTGTGAATCCTGTGATTATTCATGTGTGACTTTTCTGTAAGGATAATTATTACAGAACTTTTTCCTTCGTCAGCATTTTAAACCCATTTCAGAGCTGATTTTATTGCTAGTTTCACACACATCCACATCTCCAGTGCTCCTTTGAGGTTGAGAAGGCCGGCCTGTGGCTTTGATAAATTATTCATCACACTTTTAATTCATATGTTGATCGCATCTGCTCTCTATATAATAAACGCTGGCTCATAAAAAAAAATGATGGCTCTGACCACTGAGCACTTCACCACCGAGCCAGGTGGACACAAATGAACTTTCCAAATGTACACACAAACATGATTTAACATCCAGTCCATTTATTTTAGTTATTTTTGAAAGGAGACAGGATGCTTCACTGCCAAAGATCTGAGAGCATTTTTATCAAAGCGAGTCTCCGGGCCGTTCTGTCAGGATTTATTCCAAACTAAACAGGTAAGACATATGCTCACTTGTTCGGCAATCTAGAAGGGCCATCATTTGGCTCTGGTGTCAGCATTCAGTGCCAGTTTCCCAGACACATGAAGCCACGTTCTGGACTTCATTAAAGCATTCAAAATCATTTTAGCATCACACCATACCTAATCTGTGGCTAGAAAGCCATTCGGTACCCTTAACCCTAAAGGAATCATTTATTAAAAGCTGTAATCTGTACTGTCTCTGGTCACAATGCTAGCTAAAGAAAAAAGGAAAGATAAACAAAGAGAAAAGAAGGTAAGGAAAGGGATAAAATGAAAGAAAGGAAAGGAAAAGGACAGGAAAGAATAATAAGTAAACAACAAGAGGAAAGGAAAGGAAAGGAAAGGAATGAAAGGAAAAGTAGGAAAAGTAATGGAAAGAAAATACAGCAGGTAAAGAAAAGAAAAAAGGAAAGGAAGGAAAGGAAAGGAAAGGAAAGGAAAGGAAAGCAGGTAAAGAAGGGACAAAAGGAAGGGAAAGAAAGGAAAGGAAAAATTAGGGAAGGAAAGGACAGCAGGTAAAGAAAGGACAAAAGGAAGGAAGGGAAAGGAAGGAAAGGAAAGGAATGAAAGGAAAAGTAAAGGAAGGAAAGGAAAAGTAATGGAAAGAAAATACAGCAGGTAAAGAAAAGACTAAAGGAAAGGAAAAAAGGAAAGGAAAGGAAAGGGAAGGAAAGGGAAGGGAAGGAAAGGGAAAGAAAGGAAAGGAAAAGTTAGGGAAGGAAAGGACAGCAAATAAAGAAAGGACAAAAGAAATGGAAAGAAAAGAAAAAAAAGGAGTAAAAATAAGAAAAGGAAAAGGAAAGGAATGTAAAATAAGGAACCATAAAGAAAAAGGAGAGATTGCAAAGGAGTTGAAAGTAAAGGAAGATAAGAAAAGTTAAAAGACAGAAATACGACAGGAATATTCACATTTGAACGTTAGAGTTACACATACAGAAGTTTTTCCACAGATATGCTGATCACAACAGCGCATGGAACTGTTTTCACTTTATTCTCTAATACAGAGTTCCCACTGTATCACACTCATTCGGTTTGTATAAAATCCCAGGCCATATCATCACTCCTATTCACAGAGGTTTCCACCCAAATCCACCGCAGTCCTTGAGAGGGAAATGTCAGCGTCTGTGCAGATCAGGGAGTGGATCGTGGAGCCATTTCTGCTGCGCTGAACACACCTACTTAACCTCCTGCTCCGAGAGCTCTGCTTGAAGTGGAGGCCAAAGACCGCAGGAGTCCCGGGGAGCGTCAGCAGACCTTAGGCACGCTAATGGGGGCTGAGGTGTATAGGCTTTCTCTTCAAAGACGGAGAGGCGAGGAGAGTCGCAGCATGGGGGTGAAAAAAGAAGGTGGTGGCCCCGTTTACAGCCGTATTTCATTACCATTAATATTAATACGACCAAGCAAAACCAGCCCTGCTGGATGCGGATGGCCGTGTGAAAACGAACAAGGCTAAAATGTCTTTCAGTTCCCTTGTGTGCATACATCTCGACTGGATCTTTTGAGAATGTGAATGTGGTTGAACTTGAGGCCTGATGGAGAAAACCCCTCAAAGACGGTTGTTCAATCGATTTTGGCAGTTCGTGCTTGTAAAAACTTAGAAGAGCATTTTCGAAACATTACTCATTCACACAAATTAGGCTGTTTTGCTGAAAAGCCTTGCGTGAGGAAGTGTTCAATAGAACAACAGTCTAAGGACGGTCATACTTCTGCAACAGACCGCGCAACCACATGAAACAGGTTTTCCAGGAAAGAACATGAATCAGAAGGTCCAGATGGGCAGTGAACTGGAGTAGGAGTCAGTCAAGCTTGGCAATGAGACTTGATGGTATCACTGGACTTGGCATTGACTGGTGGTGTCCAGCCAGGAACAATTTAGGGATTTTCGTTATTTTGAAAGGCTCAGTTACAACACTGGCTTGGGAGGGGTCATGGCACCGACCTCTTTTACGAGAAGTTGGAATTAGTCAGTCAAACAGGCTTGGCACTAAGACTTGCCAATGATTGGTGGTGTCCAGCCAGAAGGAATTTTGTGGTATCTAAATATTTTTTCTTTGCTAAGGAAATACTGTATACTCTATGGCCAAAGGTTTGTGGACACCTGACCATCACACCCATATGAGCTTTTTGAACATCATATTCCAGATTTAGTCTCCCTTTGCTGTTATATTAACCTCCACTGTTCTGGGAAGAAATTCCACAAGATTATGGAGCGTGGCTGTGGGGATTTGTGCTCATTCATCCACAAGAGCATTAGTGAAGTCAGGCACTGATGCACTGACTTGGGTGAGGAGGCCTGGGGTGCAGTTGACGTTTCTGTTCATCCCAGATGTGTTCAGTGGGGTTGAGGTCAGGGTTCTGTGCAGGACACTTGAGTTCTTCCACACCAACAATCACGGAGCTCGCATTTTGCCCAGGAGCATTGTCATGCTGGAATAGGTTTGGGACTTCCAGTGAAGGGAAATTGTAATTGTAATGCTATAGTATATAAAGACATCCTATAAAAACACAATAGTGTGCTTCCAACTTTGTGGCAACAGTTTGGGGAAGAACCAAATATGGGCGTGATGGTCAGGTGTTCACAAACCTTTGGCCATATAGTGTATCTAGCTACAAGAAAGACTAGCCGTTTATATATTTTTTCATCAGAACTCACCAGGGATCTTATCTTTGTTGTATAATTTATGTCAAGTCTATATTACGTGGCAGGGTGGCACCAGGGTAGCCTCAGGGTCCTCCGGTTTGTTCCTGAGCTCAGGTTACTGTCTGTGTGGTGTTTCGTATATTTTCCGTGTGTGTGGGTTTCCTCCAGGTTTCCTCCCACCTCCCATCATATGCCGGTAGAATGGCTACAATAAATTTCCCCTAGCTGTGAATGCGTGTGCATTGTGTCCTGTGATGGACTGAAGTTCCGTCCAGGGTGTATTCCCACCTTGCGCCCAGTGTTCCTAGGATAGACTCCTGATTCACCGCAAGCCTAACCAGGATAAGGATAGTTACAAGACACTATACTCAGAGTTGTATGTCTCTTTTGCCTCAGATTTTAGTCATTTCTATATTTAAAAATAAATAAATAAATAAAATAAATAAATAAAATGGAGCAATTCCATAGATTCAACACAGAGCTGTTCATCTCCTTGGCTTTGATTTTTTATTTTTTATTTTTTTTCAAAATGCACAAAACTATGTCTTTAAGATAAAAAGTTGATCCATACTACACTAATAATTATCCAATTAATCCTAGAAGATGACAGGGAACGTTTAATAGGCATTATATTGCTAATTGTAGAATTATTCAAGCATTCAATTTGGAGCTTTCAGAAAAATCCAGAAAGCTCCCAAAAGGTAATTACAAGTTAAATGAAAAACGTTGAATAGTTCTAGAGGCTTTCTTTCTTTTTTCTTTTTTCTTTTTTTTTTTAACAACTCATTCAGAAGTTTGTAATTACCCTAATTGAGGCATGACGTGGACACTACATTAGCTGAGAACATCTTCATGATGTAGGTCATCGATGGAAATTTAAAATGAATGAATGCTGAATTATAATAACGTTTCTGTCAGGAGAACTCTCTGAACTGTGGAACAGACAGAATTGGCTGTAGGCCTGATGTGCGTAATTACTGACAGAGTAATTAGAGCTGAGATTTGGCTTTTTGGCTGAAGCGTGCTGCAGAAGGGCAGACGAGCAAGAGGGAGCGATATTTCAGAGAGAGAATGTGACTGCTTTGGACACGGCTTGGATGTAGAGATCAGCTCAGTGCAGGAGAATGAACTATAGCTCATACTGGCTTTATCTTCCCTCTCCTGTCCTCCCTTTAGAGACTTTCCCACACCTTTGCGGTTATAGATTTAACCTGATCTATAGCAGTTTTATTTTTACACATTTATTTCGAAACTCCCAAAGACGCAATGACTCACACTATAGCAAGACAGAATTGGGACGCATGGTTCATTATTTTTTTTTGGTTAATCCACAGTTTGTCATGACTGGAGGCCATAGTTCCCCGTATACATTCACATCCATCTGCCTGAGGAGTGTTGCAGTGTACAGCCAAGTTTTGAAGCTAGTCCATTGCTCCATCCACACATATTCTGAATGGATGGATACTGGCAAGGAACTGAGTGTAAAGGACACATAGCATGTAAGGACATATGGGAGGAAGATGTGAACAACCTCAATTTCACATTTCACCTTTCCATTTTAATGCTGAGACTGAAGGTCCAGGACTTCCAGCACTGGGTTTCTGCTTGAGCAGGGCTGGTAACAAATGAATTAAGAGAAGTTTCACATCCATGTGGAAAAGCACAACCCACAACCTCATGGACAATTGACTCGGATCCAGAAAGAAGCAGTTCTTTGATTAGTGGCTGACCAATTAATTGGCTCAGCCAATTAATTAATCCAATAATTATATCAAGCATTTCATTGTAATCTGCATCGGCCAATCAAGCAAGCATGGCCATTTAATACAAGTGCTCAAAGGATGTAGGAGACAAAAACTATGTTTGCATTTTCATAGCTACTCTCAAAGTGAACATATTTAACTTAATCTTAAATGAGTCTATTGTTACTGGTTTTGCACAAAAGTCATATGCTCTCTGAATGGTCGACCATAATCGCTCAGTTCATTCATTTTCTCTTTCTCTTTTGTTCTTCAGTGACTACACAAATATTGTTCTATTGATATCTGGGAGGAAAAAAAACTGCATCTTATCGGCCATTGGTATCTCTACTTGGTAAATATGGGTATCGCCATTACTCACTGAAAAAACAATATTGATCAACCATTACTGTTTAGATTATTACATGTCACACCGTATGGCATGATCCCCATGAATTCTTGGCTAAATTCTATAAATGACTGTGCTATAACATGTTCTCCATGTCAAATTATACGATGAAGATCCTCTAATGATAGACCACTGATTAAAGTAAACGACTACATTCTGCTTATGTCATCAGTCAGTGCAGAAAACTGGGTCTTATAAAGGTTTTATACAATAAACATTGTAGCAGCGGTTGCACTGATCAATTTTAATCAAAATCTTCTGACACTACCAGAACATTGACTGTCTTTGTTTGCAGTTGTACTAAATCAAACACCAGTGAGCGAGGCACTTTATGCTTCCTAAGACCTCTCATCTCCCATCATTAGATATTTGGAGGTCCAAAAGTATGTGAATTATAAAGTTAATGGAGCTTATGGATAACTTTAAGATTTCCAACAAAAATGGAATAAAGTCCAAAACATTTTTGGCTTCTATCGAAGCTCGTCAGGACAAGCTCAGAAACAGTGAACATGCACACTTTACTCGTTAGTAGTGCTTATTCAAAGCTTCTGCAAAAATTAGGCTGGACTTGATTACTGGCTGGGTTTGAACTGGAACGCCATCCAACATCGCCGTCCACACAATCACACATAAATCAGTTCCTCTAAAATGTGAAGGATGACTCCTGCCACATGTTGTGTCACCTCATTTGTGTTTTTAATTAAGGCTCAGCCAAAAAGCACAAGAACCAAGCAATGGCGGTTAACATAACAAAACAGTAATCCAAAAATATTAGTCTTTGAAACCAATGCATTCATCAAGCAAGAGATGAAAAAGTTCTTGGATACTACATCTGCATCAACTGGATGCACTCCAGAGGAACGGTTTTGATCGTTAAAATTAAATCTGAGGTCAATGTTGTTGCTTATCATCAAAAGTTCAAAGGTCATAATTTTCTCAAAAGTTTCACTCACTTGAATGAAGTTCTAAGTGATTCAGAAGAGTAATGCATTCTGTAGGCTTGATTTCAAACCCCACCACCACCAATCCCATGTGAACTCTCTCTCCAAAGAGCGCTTTGTCCTGTCATCACTACACCCCATTTGAAATTCAAAATGAAGACTTTCATTAATGAGAACGTTGTGTGGCCAGAATTTCCCCAGGGGTTAACAGATTGGCACTAGAATATAAGTATTAGGCTCTCACTTTGAGTGACAGGGCTAATTTATTTGTTTTCCAAATGACATCAGTAGGCCCACAGAGTTGGGGTAAGTGAATGTGCCTAATGTTACACGTCAGATTTGGCAGGCGGCCTTGATCACACAGTGAGTGGGCCAATGATAATCATTTTTTTCATGGCTTTGCACAGATTTGCCGATTCATTGAATCGTAGTTCAACACGAGCCATAACAAGCAGTCATGGCTTCACCTTTCGTTAGTCCTCTTTGCCATAGGTGGAATTGTTGCCTCCTGTGGCTCCTGTGTTTCCAGTTCTTTCACTACACTCACAATGGAGGTATTTTACAGACATCGTCTGCAAGAGATCTCAAAGATCAGATATGTAAGAGTACTTGCAAAACCTCTTCTAGCAAGCTGGACAAAGGCTACTCATTGACTGATCACCACTGTTCTCATTGACTGATCACTAATCACCACTGTTCTTCTTGACTGATCACTAACCACCACAGTTCTCATTGACAGATCACTAACCACCACTGTTCTCGTCAACCGATCACTCACCACCACTGTTCTCATCGACCGATCACTAACCACCACAGTTCTCATTGACTGATCACTAACCACCACTGTCCTAATTGACTGATCACTAACCACCACAGTTCTCGTCAACCAATCACTAACCACCACTGTCCTCATTGACAGATCACTAACCACCACTGTTCTCATTGACCGATCACTAACCATCACAGTTCTCATTGACTGATCACTAACCACCACTGTCCTCATTGACCAATCACTAACCACCACAGTACTCATTGACAGATCACTAACCACCACAGTTCTCATCGACCGATCACTAACCACCACAGTTCTCATTGACTGATCACTAACCATCACTGTTCTCATCACCCAATCACTAACCACCACAGTTCTCATCGACCGATCACTAACCACCACTGTCCTCATTGACCGATCACTAACCACCACAGTTCTCATTGACTGATCACTAACCACCAAAGTTCTCATTGACCAATCACTAACCACCACTGTCCTAATTGACTGATCACTAACCACCACAGTTCTCGTCAACCAATCACTAACCACCACAGCTCTCATTGACCGATCACTAACCACCACTGTCCTCATTGACTGATCACTAACCACTAAAGTTCTCATTGACCGATCACTAACCACCAAAGTTCTCATTGACTGATCACTAACCACCACTGTCCTCATTGACAGATCACTAACCACCACTGTTCTTATCGACTGATCACTAACCATCACAGTTCTCGTCGACAGATAACTAACCACCACTATTCATTTTGTCTGTAATTATGGAAATAGATTGTGGTGCCTTGATCAAAGACTTCTTCAATCGATGTGAAATAAATTATTGTCTTTTCTATTCTGATAACACAATTTTTTGAAGGCTATCACATGCTTCCTCTGAAACAATTTTGCTGATTGACAGGGGAGATAGAGTATGCCATCCCTCCCACCCAGAGAGTGGACTCTCCTGGAGTCCCGCCCACAGATGGCTGTGGCATCGTCTGGATTTGAACTTGCGAACTCAAACTCAGGTGATAGGGCGAGTGTTTTTCTGTCGTAAAACTAGAATCTATTCTGATGTCTTCAGAAAAATCTTCCTTTTCGTGTAACCAAATTGATATGCAAATTAGCCCATGACGTCATCTGATGGCTCCTAGCGACTTTATGAGCATGTGTAAGAGTTCCTGTGGAAATGGTTCTGCAGTGAGGTGTAGTAGAGGAACTTGCAGCATCCAACACGCTGAAATTTTACTCAAAGTGGCCTTTTACACAGGACACTGGGAGCCCAGAGAGCATGTGTTTAAAATAAAAATAAGCATATTGCATGGCACAGTCAAGTTTTCTAACTAGAAATACTCCAAATTACAATATTTATGCCATAGTCTGCAGTGTGTGCTCATAATCCAAACAGCACATGGGTGATATTTCAGTCTGTATCCTACTGCAGCAGTGCACTTTGGCGTCCGTTAATGGAAACTTTGTGAAACTTTTTAACTCTTGAACTGAATGCTTGAACTTTTTCGGCTAGTCTCGAGACTTTTTGAGAAGTAGTTGGGCTGGACGTTTTACTGAGACCTGGCAACCCTGGCACAAAACACACAGTGCTGTACACATATTGTTAACAGACAGCAATGTGGCCCATTGATAAAGCTAATGGAAACTGAAAAGGTAGCTGCTTAGCTTTTAGAAGTTATGAAGTTATTTCTTTGCAGTAAAGTCCTACAGGTCAGTAAAATGTGGTGGTTAAAAATGGTAAAATCCACCCGCCGAAGGTTTTTTTTTTCCCATCTGGCATTATGACAATTAGTTAAACAATCAAAAGGTCACGTGAGGTCACTGTTCCTGCCCACTGTCCAAATTTAAACCTATAAACACAAGTTAAATATGACTCATGTACAACTGAGCAGATCAAAGCATCTATTTCAACCAATATTCATTTTAAAAAAATACTTTTTAATCCTGTGTAAACAATAAATGTGACAAATCTATATCTACTGTATATCTACTCTGTTATCCCCAGCTTGGCTGCTTTGCCTAATACTTTATATTGATTAAGAAAGATAAGAAGTAACACACTACAGAACATGCTCTTATAGGAAAATAATCCACAAAGGGGTGGTGTGATGACCACACGATACATCATATTAAAGAACGAGACATCATACTTTTTTTTTTAATGCATTTATAGTTACATTCAAAGTTGTGTAACGTCCTCAACACAAGTTACGTAGTTCCTGTTCTCACTTACGTTATAGAAGCTATAAACGGTCATTTCTTCACCATCTCTTTTTCCTCTCTCTTGAAGTTAATAAGACAAAAAATGCAGTTTGTCATGTTAGAGAGAAACTGGAAGGTACAAACTTCATCCTGAAGACTTTCATGTGGCGGAAAACCCACTGACTGGTACAAAGCACCAACACTGAAGACTCCTTTCATGAATGTTAAATAAACATCTTACAGAAAACCTCCCCAGGTGAACAAATATGCCTATTCTTTGTTAAATAACAATACGGTTTTTAAACCCGTTTATTATTTGGCTTAGACTATGTGGAGCGTCTGCCGTACAAGTCCCTGTGAATGAGTTGTTACTATAGAAACAACATATTAGACATATTAGAACGAGCGGATTTATATAAACCTGTGATTTATGTTATAGCCAGAACTACAGTCAGAGCTCCTGACTCGAGAATTCAACAGCTCTGTGGTATAAATCTGTAAGTTAAAACGTGAACGAGGCATTTTAATTATCTAAGATCTGTACGAAC
This sequence comes from Cranoglanis bouderius, assembly GCA_023630585.1. Lineage (NCBI taxonomy): Eukaryota > Metazoa > Chordata > Actinopteri > Siluriformes > Cranoglanididae > Cranoglanis > Cranoglanis bouderius. The sequence continues at coordinate 13,995,365 of CM042565.1, read as the reverse complement.
ATGTTGTTTTCTCCTTTCCTCATGTTAACTTTGGCTCCTGACTCTCATTCCTGTGTCCGTTTATGAGGCATCCATGTGCGAATGCTTTTGCCATGAACTCGGTTCTCCTCCCTCGACCTGCGCTGCATCAAGGCGAGACGGCTGCTCTGTATTCTACCAGATTATGAAATGCAGCACACACCAGGGGGATTCATTACAACATGGTGTCTCTGAGTATATTTTCTCCAGCAGGAAGTTCTGTAAGCCTACAGAGGGTGGGTTCTGATTTTACTGAGTATCCTGTTGAATGTGAATGTAACCTAGCAAAAGAATGCAAAAATATACATAAACAGAGGAGAAAAAAGGAATAAAGAGCAGGGTTTTAGTTAATGCAGCATGCTGCAAAATTCTTTATCCATCCATCCATTTTCCATAACGCTTATCCTACACAGGGTCACGTGGAGCCTATCCCAGGGAACTCGGGGCACAAGGCGGGGGACACCCTGGACGGGGGACACCCTGGACGGGGTGCCAACCCATCACAGGGCACAATCACACACACGTTCACACACAACAGACAATTTGGAAATGCCAATTAGTCTACGCTTGTCTTTGGACTGGGGGAGGAAACCGGAGTACCCAAAGAAAACCCCCGAAGTACGGGGGAAAAAAGGCAAACTCCGTGTACACAGGGTGGAGGTGGGATTTAAGCTCCCAACCCTGGAGGTGCGAAGCAGGTGTGCTAACCACTAGCGTTTGACCAATCAGAATTAAGAATTCGACAGCACTTTGGTACAAAACTAGTTCAATTGCATTATATTTATTCCCAGTTTCTCAGACAAGACTTAAACAGTGACTTAGAAGCTGCTGTTTTCTGTTAAACAGCTTTACAGAAGTGCATTATGGGTATTCTGTACCAGCTAAAACTTTTAATTAGATCACATATACGTTATAGAAATTGCGCTGGATTTTCTCCACTATGCTTTCGGACATGATTACAAATTAGCTCCCAAAAAAAGGAATCTTGACGAGTGAAATTAGTCACATGATCGAAGTCTGGGATCCGATTGGTCAGGTGTAGAAACTTGCCTACCAGACAGAGAAACATTACGCCGTCAGATGTTAAGCTTCTCCGATAATCAGGTCCGTCTGTAATTTGGTTCATCAGGCAAGAATGTTCAGAGACCTGGGGTCAAAATTCAGACTCCGGTCATATGTCATTCTGTTTAACTAGATCCGGGTCTTCTTCACCTACAGAGACACGATGAAGCCGAAATCCCAAAACCGTCCCTACTCCCCACTCCATACAGCAAATTGGTGTTCTACATCAATCCAACACACATGATAGCAATCAGAGCCGGACTGTGTTCAGTTCCTCACCTCCGGCCCGGATTATTCCAAATTATTCCATGGAGGGAGAAACATGTAGCCAGTGGAGGGTTTGTGCGTGATCTAGTGTCATTTCGTATAGGCCATGACCTGTTAGTAATGATCAATTTAAATGCTGATCTCAGTCTCTGATGATCTGTTAGCATGTGGCGAATCAGGGCACACCTCCAAAATTATTGGCACCCTTCATTAAAATGACCAAAAATGGATATATACTTTTAAAAAACAAAACAAATAAACAACAACATCAAATTCATCAATACATTAATACAAGTATTAATTAGTATAAGCATTTCATTTAAAAAATAATATTTTTGTTCTGCAAAACATTTGTTTCAAAATTATTGGCACCCCATATATATATAAATTCTTATTATTAATTCTGTATAAACTACATGGTTTTATTACACTATTCTATTATTACTTATTACATAGTTAAAACAATTATTTATTAATTATGATAACTTTTTAACATTTATTATTCCATTGGGACATAATTTGCTTCTTTTTGATTGTATATATATAAAAAAAAAAAAATGGCAAAATGATCTGCCAATGAAATTTGACAGATAATTTTGCCTTTTTAAAAATACAATTAAGATTATATATTAAATTATGTAATGTTTTCAATTCCGAATCATTTATTCATTTATTTGCAGTGTGAATGCATGTATAAGTACATGTACATGTATTTGCTAATGTTTATTGGTTTATGGCAGAAATATAATAATAAATCAAATAAAAATACAATAACAATCATAAATATAGAGAAGAATATAAACACACGGAGTCAGAGTTTTATACAAGCTTTATTTACAACTTGATTACCAACTGTACATTTTTTCAGCGTAGGAAGCACATTTTTCCCCCTTGAAGTTCAAACTGAGCCACGCCGTATAATTCATCTAAAATCAATTATCTCCTTCCTCCTTCTCCCTTTCGTTATATATATAAACTAATGAGCAGGAACTTCCTCCACTGTCTTACACAGAGCGTATGTACATACTGTATACAAGCAATATAAAACTTAGCAAATGGAAAGATTATTTGCTACTTCGACTATAGACGTAACATCTTCCTATGCATAAAAAACACACATCGACCATAATACTTGAGAAATTTGACCAAAACGTCATTGTTTTTTTTTCTTCTTTTTCTGTTATACGGGTTTGACCGAGGAGTAGATCCTCTCCTAATGGACGGTTGTGAATGTGAATTTTTCTTTTTAATTTCGTTTTAAATAAGCTAACACTGTTGTCTAGTTCACACGTTGTGCATTCATCAACTCGCAAACGCCCTTACAAATCTTACACTAAATACAGATATTATATTTAAAAAAACAAAAAAACCAAAAAAAAACCCAAAAAGAAATCATGGTGTAACAGTACAAAATGGTGCTGTGTCGCATAAAATGGACGTCGTGACGTGTAACAGCTGAGAAAAAAGAAGCAGCGGAGAAAGCTGAAGGACTAATAAACAGCACAGTGTTTACTGTATTAGTCCAGAGAGTTGTCATTCGATCTGAGGTAAAAATGCTTCATAAATCAGGACTCGCCCCTTACTGATCATCTGCAACACCACTGGCTGCACAAATGACCTTTCTGTAGCATAGATGCACATATTAGAGACCTGACGATGTCATACTGATGGTCATCCTTCTTTATGTAATGTAAACTTATTTCACAAAAAAATGTAACAACACAAAGAGTCAGGGCACTCGAGGGTTCGTCATCTAGCTAAGTTAGCTAACCAGTTTTCTCTGCTAGCTTTGTTACGCTGCTTTCACGCTTTTTTTTTTTTCTCCAGAACAAGTGCTGGCCGGGGTGCGGTGTGTAAAAAAAAAAAAAAAAAAAAAACCAAGGTGGCTCACGTGACCTTCACACTGTAACCATAACAACGATCTTACAAATCCAAGCTAGTATCATCTACCTACATTAACTAACCTAGCCAGATCTCTAGATGTATTATTAGCAGTAATAGATAAATAATAAATAAATCTAGTGATGATGAGGTTTCTTTGCCTTCGCTGTAGTTTTGGAGGCAGAAAGGTAGAACGTTCCAAACATACACAAGCTGATATTTTTTGTTAAATTGCAACGTTGGAAATATTTTTATTTAAATGTCATAAACCTCCATATATTCTTTCACTAATAAGGGTCATTTTTTTCCACCAACACTTTGTCCTCCTTTTTTTGTGTTTTTTTATTTTATTTTTTTATTTTTTTTTGCTTTGCCCCAATTGATTGATTGCTCAGGAGATATTTTTTTTTAAAAATCCAAAAAAAAAAAAAAAACCCCACAGATGGCGGCACTTTTAATATGTATTCCGCACACCTTGCAGTCATTTCCTATAAAATTACACATAAAACATAATTCTATGGGAGAGAAAAAAAAAAAAAAAAAAAGTGCGAAAGCAGCCCAAGCTTGATCGATTCGAATATTTATTTAACAAAGATTTCTTAAGCAGGTCTGATTGGGAGTCATATTCTAGACTCACATATATTACAGAAAAAGACCTTTTTCGGTGAGTAAATACTCGTCTTCTGTGGTTTCAGTACTCCACTTCCTGTTGATAGGTCTCCAATATGCACATCGAGTCGTTATATGCTTTCTATTTCACTTGGAAACTCCTTAATGACTTTCTTGTAATTAAAAAACCTTTTACCTCTTAATACTGTCTCCCGTCATGCAGAAAAGAAATGTAATGTAACTTGTATAACGTTTCTCCAAAGTGGTGACGCTGTGAGTTATGATATAACTTCAAAATACGGTGTTATGAAGGCCGAAGCTGTGCGGAGGCTCACAATTTGTGGGTCATAAAATAAAAAAAATAACACTTCATTCGAAATTAAGAAGGATCAAACATAAAAAAAAAAAGGAAGAAAAACAAACTGTAATAAATATGCAAAAAAGGACTTAATAAAAAGTTTTTTGACCTAGAGACAGTTTGCCAGCCGGCGTCGTATCCATACATCGTAACAATTGTTACGTCACTCTCCAGTAACCTTCAGGCCCCGCCCACAGGAAATCTGTGACTGTTGCATGCTGGGATAGCGGAGGATTACAAGCGCAACACAACGGACTGGAGGCAAAACAAAGCGGACCCCGAGCGGGAGGTGTTAGTGTGTGTTGAGGTGTTATTCAAGAGCAAAAATCGGTCATGCAAGCAGCGCCATCATGCAGCCGCGCCTGGACTGCTCGACTGGCCGCTCATGCCTTTACATCACTGCGGAGGGAGGAGGAAGAGAGAGAGAGAGAGAGAGACAGATGGACAGCTGTCAAACAAAATGGCTGATACATGATGATTACTGAATGTTAATGATCGTTAGTGGACACACAGACTGTTAGATTATGTGTTTACTGATAAAAATATTTTAAAAAAAAGAAAAGAAAGAAAACAATGCCAACATCAACAGCGAATCAACTTGTTGTTGAAGCAGTAATATCTGCATTAACACGAGCATCATGCAACCATTTCTACTAAAAGAGTTGATTTTACAGGTTGTTGCCTTCAATTGGATTAATTAGGTGATCAAATTAAATTGGGCCGTAAATTGAAGCTTCTTGTGCGCTTTTCCATTACAATCCATTGTACCCGGAAAGTTCCAAGTCGATTTTCCGGAGTTGTGATCTAAACGCATCCCAGTGCTTCGGCTTGGGGGAAACAAAAAAAAAAACAAACAAAAAAAACAAAAAACTCACGGATGCCCAGAGCAAGATTAGAGTTAAAGAGTTTTATAAACATATAAAAATCATCTACGTTAGAATTATTTCTGTGTGATTAGCAATGAGAAACGATGTATAAGCTGTTGCTCATACAAATTATGTCCCCATGGTCTTAAAGGCGCATAAAATTGGGCTGAAATCGACAGAATTGTGTAACAAATCTAAAGCTGTCGAAACATCTTTTCACAACACACACACACACACACACACACACACACACACACACACACACACACACACACACACACACACACAAAAAAAAAGCTTCATCGAGTATAAAACAACGCAAAGGGAATTCTGTTTACTGTTGAATTCGTGCCCCCAGATTGTGTTGTGACGTCTGATGCGTTTTTGTCGACTGGGAATTGCGAGTCCCGCTGCACTTTTCCACGTCGGACATCGGGGTTTTAGGAGTTCCGAGTACAAAGGATTGCAGCATTACTTGCTCTTTCCTTGTGGGAACATCTAATCCAGACTTTATTTTAAAGGCCATTAATTATATCAAAAAAGCATTAATGCAGATTATGTAAGCAATAAAGCACTTCGGGGCATGCTGTTATAGGAAAAAAAAAAAAATTCATTCAAGGCAATCGTGCTACCTTTTCCAGTAAATTAACTGATTTAAGCAGCCACACATTTGGCGTGAAGAATGAATAATAATGTAGGATTCCTAATAATCCTAATAATCTGCTTTAACAGGAGCAGCATGCCACCATTCTAGTAAATTAGTTCAATTAAATTAGCCTTGATGGTTAATTAATCGGAAAAATGCACAGCTGATTCAAGCCAGTTGTGCGCGTTTTGATTACTTACTACAGAGTTCTTGCTCTTTACAAAGATCTTTTCCGGATGTTTTCGTGCTCATTTCTGAAGGTTATCAGTCTGATCGAAAAGGCACAACGTGTGATCAACTGCGCAGGTATTGATGCGGATTCTGTAAGGAGTAAACCGCTTGCGGGTGTGCTCTTATCAGGAAATAATAATTAGTTAATTAATAATCGCATTGTGCAATCGTTTCTAGTAAATTAGTCATTTTAAAACCATTTCCGTTTAATTAATTAGGTGCAAAATGGGCTGTGAAATGAAGCTGGCCGTGTGCTTTTGGATTACTTTCTACAGGGTTGTTGCTCTTTTCTTTGAGGGGAAAAAAAAAAAAACAACTAAAACCCACAGACTTTTATAAGAGTTTTTTTCTTCCAGACTTTGTTTTGTGGCTCATTAATTTGTGCACCGCTATTAATTAGTGCAGAAAATAAGAGGATACTGTGTTTGGAACCGAAGAGTTTCTATTATGTTCTTTATAATATAAGCAAAGGTCTTATTAGTTTATTATATTCATTTCTTTGAGCAGGGACCTTATTATTTTTATTAGTTTTCTTGCTCAAGGCCCTTAATGCCCTTAAAATCGTTTTGAATTAAAGAGTAAATGTAAATTTATACAATACTTTCCACACTTTTCCAGGTTTGAAAACAAGCGTCTTTTTTTTTTTTTTTTAACGTTATTTCCCCCCACAAACTGTCCAGAACTTCACAACAGCCCTGTAGTGTAAATATCCCAGACCCTGTAGAGACTGATTACTGGACTGGGTAGTAATGAAAACACACTCTGCACCTGCTTTAGTGAAGTGCGCTGTTATGGGTTAAATGAGTGACATAACATGCACTAATCAGGTAACAAGATGTGCAGGAAAAAAATGATGATGAGGAAATTTCTGTACGAAATAGAAAATAATAAATCGACTGAATCTGAAAAGTGTGTTTGAGACCCTTAAGCTGAGGCTGATAAGACAGATTAAGGCGTGGCAAACGGGACGTCGTGGAGGTCATGAAAGGCTGATGTGTGACCCAAAAAAACCAATAAAAAACACTTTTTCCACCAACAAGGTGTCGAGTCGTCACCATGACAACAACTGGAGCTATTTATATACTGTATATCCACCATTAACATAGGACTGAGTTTAAAATTAAAATCGCAACAATGAATCAATGGTTTGCGCTAGTGAACTGACCGAGAGCTACGTTACGAACTGAATAAACGATTAAAACCAATAAAAACATCTCATATTTCTCATCAATAAATAACTTTCTCTTCGTCTACGCTGAAGGATTTGACTTTGGATGGTCAAATGTGTGCACAGATCTTGAAATACAACCTAGAAATTCCTAAACCGTTATTATTTTTACACCGCTTATTAGTAAATGCACCCCCATTTAAAAAAAAATATATATATATATATATATATATATTACATATTACAGGGGTTTCCAAACTTTTGGCAAATGACTTTTCTCCAAAAGAAAAAAAAGTCATTACGAATTTTGACCACCCAATTTTGTGTTCTTGACGTCTTGTTCAGGTTCTGCTGAGACAGACTCCCACACGATGTTGTCGAGGAACTAGTGGCGGTAGACGGTCGAGCGAATTTGTCCTTATTTATTGCACGTATCGTACATTCTTAATTTAAATGTGGCTTGATTGAAAGTGACGATATTCATAATATTCATTTGTGAAACGAACGGAACGAATAAAAGGAAACAAAAGAGAACCCCTGATGTAATAGTTCCTGGATGGGTGGAGTCGTTTTTCGAATAAAATTATGCACCGTGGTGGTGGAAAAGTGTTAAAGCTACAAACACCGACGAGAACATCGCTACATCATGGAGGAAATTTAAAGCCCTGTCTACGTGAAAACGTTTCTTTACTAATCACTTTAACAATCATGAAAAAAGAAGAAGAAGAAGGAAAAAAAAAGCAACTTCACTCCTATTACCACTTTCTCAAAAAGTACAATTTTTTGTCAGAAACACTGTTTTTTTTAAAAGTTCAATGCATAGATATAACCTCTAGGATAATTTCTGAAGAAGAAAAAAAACAAACAAAAAAAAACACCGCAGGACGAAAGGAAAGCATCAACATACAGGTACGTACAAAATGAGGCAGAGCGTTTAAATGCTCATATTCCCTCTGTGGTCACTTTGGACATGAGTTAGAGTGCCGATCTAGGATCAGCTTGTTTTGGATTCGAACAAATACTGCAGCAGTACAGTATATGGATGAAAAGGAGCTGGTCCCAGATCAGCATTCTGAACTAAGGCCTTACTGACGGGGTTTTAAGCAGAGACGCATCACTTTAAGCTTTTTTTTTTTTTTTTCCTTTTTCTTATTTGTAGGAGTACTGCATACTGCATCTTAAAAGCTTGAGACTTCATAATGAAAAATAACATTAAAAAAAAAAAAAAAAAAAAAACTGAACATTTATATAACAGTCAACAGTTCGGAATCTGACTACTTCACTTCCTGGATTTACGGAGGAGTGCACTTAATACACACTGCATCAGGAAGCGATCGTTAAAATCCGCTTTCAAATAATAAGCATTGTAAAAGTCAAGGTTGCTCCGAGAGCAAGCTTTCACTCCTTTACCTCATCATCATCATCATCATCATCATCATCATAAACCCCCCCAAAAACACACTTGCATCTCTACTGAAAATCCCCCGGGGTTTTATTTTTATGAAAAGGGAAACTTTAGTGGGACTGTAAACAAGATTCGGTTCAGACACCCTGTGATGACGTTCAGCTGGGAGAAGAAGAAAGGGAGAAGGAGGAAGAGTGAGGAACAGCCGCAGGGAAAGAGACAGGCGTCCTGTTTGACCACAGTGTTGCCGTGGTGATGTCGGGGAGTCTACCTGGCTGTGGCGGGCTGCACGTGGCCTGGATACGAGCGCCGCGTGCTGGTGGCCTGCCTCTGACGCGCCAGGAACGACTGACCTGATCCCGTGCTGGCTAAACGGTCCTCCGCTGCTTTCTTCTGGAGAGCCATGCCCTGAGAGAGAGAGAGAGAGAGAGAGAGAGAGAGAGAGAGAGAGAGAGATTAGAAACACAACACAATTCATGATTCCAGCTTCTCCCCCCCCCAAAAAAGACATGGACTGACAAAGACCATGTCACAACCTTTTCAAGTCACCGGTCCTGTAATAAATAACAGAAATGCACTGTCAAATAAGTGGGCACCAACCACACCTCCTCTTTATTAGGACCAAGAGATACAGAGACCAAACCTCCATCACTGTGACTAACAGGCACAGAGGCCAAGCCTCCTTCAGTGTGACTGGCAGGTAAAAGGGCCATGCCTCCTACACTAGGACTAACAGGTACAGAGGCCACAGTGCCTTCACTAAGATTGACAGAAGCCACTGCTCCTCTTCACTGGGATTGACAGGTAAAAAGGCCCAGCCACTGCGACTGACACGCAGAGAGACCACACCCACTTGACACAGACAGATAAAGAGGGCACACCTCCTACTTTAGGACTGACGGGTACAGATGCCACGCCTCCGTCGTTAAGACTGACAGGTACAGAGGCCACGCCTCCGTCGTTAGGACTGACGGGTACAGAGGCCACGTCTCCTTGGTTAAGCCTGACGGGTACAGAGGCCACGCCTCCGTCATTAGGACTGACGGGTACAGAGGCCACGTCTCCTTGGTTAAGCCTGACAGGTACAGAGGCCTTGCCTCCTTGGGTAGGCCTGACAGGTACAGAGGCCACGCCTCCTTTGGTAAGCCTGACAGGTGCAGAGGCCATGACTCCTTGGTTAAGCCTGAAAGGTGCAGAGGCCACACCTCCTTGGTTAAGCCTGATAGGTACAGAGGCCACGCCTCCACTGTAACAGCAAAGCAAAGCCTCTGATTCATTTTCTATGAAGACAGGTGAAAATCCTGGGCAGTAGACTGTGGGAGAGAGAGGGAGAGAGAGAGAGAGAGCAAGCACACACAACACTCCATAACTGCTGTTTTAAAATGGTGTAGGCATATCATACTCACACCAGTGTACTGAATCAAATGTATTTGCACCCCTAAGCAAAATCTTTTGCTTCAATCTTTGATGAAATAGTACTGTAGAGCCCATTAAAGTATTTGTTGTTTATTGTCAAAATATAGCAAAGAGAGAGGAACCTTCAACCATAAGGAAAAAGGTGGTGGATTGTGGATTTTCGGGCTTATTACATACATAAACGCACTCCTGAACGTATAAATGTGTATTCTGAGACTGCTACAAGGTTGTCGGTAGCACAATGGTGCCATCTAGAGGACGCAATTCTCCAGCGCTTTCAACATTACAGTATTTACTACTGAGTAATAAATTAAGAGTTTAGACAGAATGCATTAATAATACTGAATACTAATATTTAATGACTAGTTGACTAATAAAGCATGTTTCTGGTTACCAATGACGTACGTACGGAATAAAAAAAATTGTGCTGTTATAGAAAAATAATCCACAGCTGGATGGTGTGATGTATCCCGATGACAAGTTACTGTCACCAGCCTGAAGTTGAATATTTTCCTATAACAGCACATCCTGAAGTGTTTTTTCCTCTTATACCACCTCTTATACCACCTGACCAATCAGATTTGAGACATCGCTGTGTTGTGGTGGTATAACACATAATTAATATTCACACACTCACCATATTGTACCAGGCAGATACAATCAGTTTCTCCTCGTGGTCTCGCTGAGACTTCGCCTTGTCGTACTCTTTCTGTAGATACACACAACGCACACATCACTGTTAAACACTGTAGCTCTTAAGAGAGACTGTATGTATGTGTGCGTGTGTGTGTGTGTGTGTGTGTTTGTGTTTGTGTGTGTGTGTGTATGCGTGTACCTCCAGTGAGTGCAGCATCCTCTCCTTCTCCTGTAGCTGGTTCTTCAGGGCCTGAACCTCAGGAGCTGAACCCTGGTTCTGTTTGGGGTCCAAAGTCCGAATGACCTGAACACACACACACACACACACACACACACACACACACACACACACACACACACACACACACACACACACACTCAGCACATTACGCCATCACACACAAACACCTTACAAAAAGCCTTACACATTATACACTCCAGGCGGCGTCTTACACTCTTTGCTTTCTCCAGATATTTCTTATATCTCTCTTCCATCTGCTTCATCTCGTCGTCTTTCTTCTTCAGAGCCTCCTCCAGTTCGTCAATCCTCTGAGCTAAAAGCAGACAAGATGTAAAACATCTGGAGGAATCGTGTCTGCATGCGACAATTTATGAGAATTGTGTGACTTTCTGTAATTCTTTACTTTTATAGTTGACTTTGTGGGTTTACACGTAACCATTTTTTCTCCGTATGTTGTAGCCGCAACCCATAAAACCCATAAAACGGATTGATTTCAGCTTCCGTCCTTCGAAACACTACATTACTAAAATGCGTAGGCTTGGATCAAATCAGCTACATGATTTATAACTGCACCATGAACCCTGTAAGTAACACTATGTAAGGACTTGTACTTGATTTGAGGAGTAATATAAGGAGTAAAATAAGGATTGTACTTGTAAGGAATAGCATTTGGCGGTGTGCTCTTATAGGAAAATAATCAACAATAGCGTAGTGTGTTGAAGCAGAGTTACCGTTACCGCACCAATGTTGATTATTTTCCTATAACGGCACATCGGGAAGTGTACTATTCGGTTTATCCTACGGCTAATTTGCCAACTTTCTTATTTATTAAAGAACTGCACACGTACTTTTTATCCATTTATAGTTACATGTAATGTTATAAAAAATAAATAAATAATAATTTTTACCAAAAAAGTCATTTGCCCTTTTAAGGTTAATAGGACAAAACAAACAAACAAACAAAAAACTCGTCATGTACAGAGAACCTCTCCTCCTCGGTCCTGAAGACTTTCCCCACGGTGGAAGAGTGTTACAAAGCGCTAAACGTGAGAAAATTAATCAACAGTGCTTGTGGTCTAAATGAAACACGTCACAAGCACAATTTATTATTTCTTTTTATGGATTTGTGATTGACAGCCAACGTCACAGCAAGCTTTTTACAGCATTTTACAGTATACATACTGGATCATAGGCAAGTCTATCAAATATTTTTCAGTGTTATAAAACATTACGATGAAACAAACAGAAGTTTATAAACCTTATTTTAAACTTTACTTCTTCAAGCATTTATTTCTAAAAGAAGCAAAATTATATCCCAAGAGAACAATTATATTCCTTTTGTCGCAATATTTGATAAATTTGACTTTATTCCATTAATCTTTTTAAAATTGTTTATTTTTACATTTTACGCAGGTTGCAGGGTTTAAAACTCTAACTTGATAAAGGTCATCTATTTGTGTAAACTCCAGCAGAACTCACCACTCGCGTTATATTTGGGCTCCAGGTCTTCGATGATGGCGCTCTTTTTCTGCAGCTCGTTGGATGCGTCCCTCAATTTGTCCCTAGAATCATCCAGAGCAAAAACAGAGGATGAAAACAAATGACTGACAAAAACAACTGACAGAAAAGTGTGCCAAATATAACTTTCAATTACTCACAAATGTTCCTCGCACTTCCGCTTCAGCAGAACCGACTGCAAGAGACAGAAGTGCACATTTAGACACACACTGATGATTTTTTTTTTTAAACTACGGAGCTCCCTCTAGTGGAGCTGAAACACATTACCACACCCAATTACAGAGGATAATGACCTTATACGGTATTATTACATGCTGTTGAACGCATTGGCCAACAGGGGGCAGCACAGAGCGCACACTCATTATTCGGTCCCTCCAGGATTTCGTGATTTTGCGATCGCAGACATTAACGCAAAATCAGGCAAACGGAGCTTGCAATTTTTCAGAATTACCGCAGATTTTTCAGATTTGTTCCGAGACGCGTCACGCGACGTCATCACGACGCGCATTGGGCCAGAGCCCTCTTCGATTCACGTGCGTCGAACACGATTACAGCTAAAGGTCTGGTTTACCAACAAACATCATTGTGCAAAACAATTTCGTGCAATTGCAATTTCACCGATTCAAAGTTGCATCGCAGATTTTGAAGAAGGCTGCAGCAAAATCATGCATTTTTGGCCTCAGCAATCACAAAAAAAAAAAAAACTCTGAGAAACCCTGATTAATGTGAACCCATTGTGCACATTTCACTGCAGTTTCAGCAGCATCGAACTGACGATTCAATCCAGATCATCGACTATAACGATGTGCCCCGAGAGCGATCGACCGTAAACCATTCCCAACTGGAAAGAGAAAAAAAAAAAAAAAAAGCTGATACCACATCTCATTTTGTTTATTTTCCAAATCTAATGGGGTTTTCGATTTCTCTGGATTGGCCGTGCAGAAGCTGGCAACAAGCTGTCACTTTACTCATTAGCATTAATGGCCTCATTAGTGTTAGTTAGCTAATGAATAGGCACCCGGTCAAGTGACCATGAATCGATCTGTGAAATGGATTCCCATTGCTCATCTCTCTCTCTCTCTCTCTCTTTCTTTAAAAGATGTGCTAATTCAGAAACTTTTATGGAATAGGATAATAATATGGTTGCAGATATTCGCCGTCTCTCCAAGAACTGATATACTCATTCATTTAGCCACCATATTTTAGCCAGTTGGGTTTCCAGGCAACCAAAACACAGGACTGGGCAGCACACTGGAGCGTCCTCTTGCCCGCTAATGAGTTTATGAGTTATCCACTCCTATAACAATAATAACAGTAGTTTGTCGAATCGTAACATTTCCAAAAGATGGATATGTAAAGGTCAGCGTGCCTCTAATGCTTCCTGACTGGAGCTTGAAGCAGTAAACGCTCATCATGCAGCTGCTCTATGGGTGCGTCTTAGCGTCGGCATGCTAGCTGCACCGCGAAGCAAGACAGAGAAAGAGAGCCGCTACATGAAGAAGGCTGCATGCTGTACTTACGATCGCCTGAGGAAGGGGTGACGGGGGTGGGAGAGAGAAAAGAGGGCTCGAGGTGAGACAGGCCTGTCCGCAATGAGTGAGAGAGGGGGGGGGGGAGGGGGGGGAGAGGGATGGATGAAGTCAAGAGAGAACCAAGTCAAAGGACAAAGAGAGACGCGCATGGAGGGACAGATGACCTTTAACCTCTAACCAGAATGAACAGCGAAGCATGATAAGCTCGAATGGCATCACAAGCTGAACTGAGAACTTTATGATGTCACTGCTTGCATACGTTTATGTATTTAAAGGCAAAAATATAACAGAAACACATTAACATTTGCAGTATGTAGAATTTTCTACATTTCTGCACAAATATGACCGAAAACAATCAGATTTCCACCTTAATCCAACATAATGTTGTGGAAGGACCTGAAGCAAGCAGCTCATGTGAGGAACGCCACCGACATCCCAGAGTTGAAGCTGTTCTCTACTGAGGATGTGCAGGACCGATCAACAGTTACCTGAAACGTTTAGTTACAGTTATTGCTGCACATGGGGGGGGGGGGGGGGGGGGGGGGGCATTCACACCAGATACTGAAAGCAAAGGTTCACATACTTTTGCCACTCATAGATATGTAATACTGGATCATTTTCCTCAATAAATAAATGGCCAAGTATAATATTTTTGTCTCCTTTGTTTAACTGGGTTCTCGTTATCTACTTTTAGGACTTGTGTGAAGATCTGATCATGTTTTGGGCCATATTTATGCAGAAATATAGACATTTCTAAAGGGTTCACAAACTTTCAAGCACCACTGTACGTCATTTCCAGACACTTCCCGGGAGTCTCCTATTCTGTGGCTGGTTCTTAAATTGTGCTGTTATATTGTGCATTAGGTTACACTCTATGTAGTGAACATGTACAGTACAGTCAACTTAGCGGAAAAAATGTTTTCTAAAAATAGATCATCTCAGAAAAGCCTACAGGATATCGAATCGTCATACTGCGAATGCTCACTCTGTGATTAAATTACAGGCTCACTGACATTCAAATCGAAATTCAAACTAAAACTCAGCTGTAAGTCTTGTTTACACACATGCAGAGTGTATTTCTAGCTGAAATGCACTTCTCTTGTTAAAAGGGGGATGAAAGTGAAATGCTGTGCTATGATTTCGTTTTGGGAGGTGAGAAGAGACGGGGTGACTCTGTTCGACCCGATCACGCTATAGAGCAGCTGAAAGCACCCCGGAGGAGACGGACTCGCAGGACAACGGGATGCTTGGCGATCGCGTGAGTAGCGTGTAACATCAGGAGCGTTACTCACGTCGTCTGCTTTCGAGCCCTGCTCCTGTAAACTCTTCTGTAGCTCCTCCACCTGACTCTGACCTGCCAAGAGCCTCTGATTCACCAACCTGAGAGAGAGTGGCGAGAGAGACAGAGAGAGAGAGATAAACAGAGAGAGACAGAGAGAGAGAGATAGACAGAGATAGACAGAGAGAGACAGAGAGAGAGAGAGAAATAGAGAGACCATGTATTGTATATATTGTACAAAGAAGCACAGCTCCAGGATTTGATCCCTAGCTTGGGTTACTGTCCGTCTACAGTTTTGTATGTTCTCCGGGTTTCCTCCCACCTCACAACAAGAAGCTAAATGCATCATGAAAATATTTTTATTATATTGTCTTTACATAACAGTTCCATACGGTAATAAATATTACATACAGTGTACTGTTATGCATTTGTGTTTTGTTGCTCTAGGAATGGTACAATGACTGCTGTACCAATTGTCCTTGTTTAGAGATGCGTGTGTGTGAGAGAGAGAGAGAGAGAGAGAGAGAGAGAGAGAGAGAGAGAGAGAGAGAGAGAGAGAGAGAGACCTGTTCTCCGTCTCCAGCTCGTTCTTCCTGGCGTTTGCGTCCTCCAGCAGACTCTTGAGGAGCGCGATCTGCTCATTGTCTGATCCCTCCTGATTCAGCTTCAGCATCTTGTTCTCGTGCTGCAGACGGATCAATCGCTCCCTACACAGACACACACACACACACACACACACACACACACACGGTATAAACACCTTTCTTAGTCGTAATGTGTGTTTGTGTGTGTCAGGAGTATCAGTAAAGTGGAACATACCGGATCTCTGGGGTTACGATTTCTGCCGCTAGAGAATCCGAGGCCTCGCTGCTGCCCAGTGGAACCAGACCTACTGACACACAGACACACACACACACACACACACACACACACACACACACACACAGACATACAGACACACACACCATGTCAAACACACACACACACACACACACTCCTCCCACACCAGTTAACTCCACCTGTAATTCAGTGTGAACTCTTTCTGACCTGAAGTGAGCTGACCCTCCTGGGCCTGAACACACCGCAGCTCCTCGATCGTCTCCTTCAGAGAGTCGCGCTCAGTCCTCATCCGCTGCAAACGCGCACACACACACACACACACACACACACACACACACACACACACACACACACACACACAATATATATATATATACATACTCAAATACACACACCACTGTTATCACATTTACATTACAAACTCTACCTGAGTACTCTTACAATATAAATAATATTACTATAAGTATACTGAGTTAATGAGAGGCATGAGTTATTACATCATAACACATAAGAGCCAATCATGTACCAGTATGCAAATGCAGGCCAGGCAGCATCACTTACTTGGGGAAAAGGGTGGGACGTGAATAATGATTTTCTGTTCTCTAGAGTTTTCTTTTTTTTTTGTTCTCTAATGGCATTTTGTTCTGTAAATTTGACTCTAATAATGACCCTGATTTTGTTCTCTAACATTTTGTTCTCGAATATTCTCTTTGTTCTGTTCTCTAATATTTTCTTTTATTCTCTTCACTAATTTTGTTCTGTAACATTTTGTTCTCTAATGTGTTCTTTTTTCTGTTCTCTAATGACATTTTGTTCTCTAGAAATCTCTAGAAATGTTTTGTCTTCAGCTTGAATTACCAATCCTTTTCCAAGAACTTCTTAGAGATGAACTGCTTAACTGTGAATAAAGGATGACAAAAGTGAAAGACAACAGGAAATGTGTGTGTGTGTGTGTGTGTGTGTGTGTGTGTGTGTGCGCGAGAAAGATAATAACACAGGAAAAAGGCTCAGCAGGACAGAAAAAGCAAAACAAAAAAAAGAAAAGAAAGAAAATAAAAAAAACGCATCAGATCCTCATTCCTGGGGCAAACGGCATGTTCAGATGTAATCAGTGTAATCAGTTCATCTCTGCAGGTGCTTCCTGACTCACTACATCACAGCAAAGGCATTTATTATCTTTTCGAGGCTGCAGGAATCCTAGAAGCTAGCACAACCTTCAGCCCAATGTAGTGTCGACCGAATGCCCTCAGGGCAATGTTTATTCTGTAGAACACACTCACGCGTTGTTATTATTACTCTGAGACAGCTCTTAACATTCACTCTGACTGATCATCAATCATTAAATATTCTGCACAGAAACGTTCTGAGAGGACGCCTTACGTCTTTCTCCTTCTGAAGTGAATCCACCTTCTCCTTCAGTCGCTTGCTCTCAAACTCCATCTTGTCGGCCTTCTTGGATTCCTCGGACAACCGGTTCTGAAGCTCGACCACCTACAGAACCCGAGAGATATGGAGCGTGCGGAGTGTGATCAAGGACAAATTGTACTGAAGGATAATTTATTGAATGTGGTTTGCTGGCCCACATCCTCCTCCCAGCACTGTGTGTGTGTGTGTGTGTGTGTGTGTGTACCTGTCTCTTGTAGGTCTCCAGCTGGGCACGGGCCGTGTTAGCTTTGCGTATCTCCTCCTCCAGGGTCACGGTGTTCTGCATGTAGCTGGTGTTCTTCTCCTCCAGCAGCTTCACCTGCCTGCGCAGATCCCCCAGATCCTCCAGCTTCTTCTTATACGACTCCACCTGCGCCTCCAACTTCGCCACCTTATCAGACGAGTGTCTGCAGGACGGGAGACACACAATGCAGACTTAATGAGAGAGACAGGAGAAGAAAGATCTACACACTGAGGCACAGACAGACCTAGAAAAGAGACAGACAGACAGACCTAGAAAAGACACAGACAGGCAGGAAGGCAGACAGACAGATCTAGAAAAGAGACAAACAGACAGGCAGGAAGGCAGACAGACAGACAGACCTAGAAAAGAGACAAACCGGCAGGAAGGCAGACAGACAGATCTAGAAAAGAGACAAACAGACAGGCAGGAAGGCAGACAGACAGACAGACCTAGAAAAGAGACAGACCGGCAGGAAGGCAGACAGACAGATCTAGAAAAGAGACAGACAGGCAGTCGGACAGACAGACCTAGAAAAGAGACAGACAAGTAGGCAGGCAGGCAGACAGACAGACAGAGGAAAAGACAGACAGATGAACAGAGGACAAGCCAGACAACGGAAAACACAAAGACAGATGAAGACGGAAAGAATGAGGCAAAGGGACAGAAAGACAGACAGATGAAGTAAGACACAGACCAAAAGAAAGGAAAAAAGGAAGCAGAAAGAAACAGACAGAGAGAAAGAAAGAGAGATAGACGGGGAGAGAGAGAGAGCGAGAGAGAGAGTGAGAGAGCGAGGGATGTAGATGGAGGAGAAAACAGACACACTGAGGCAAAGGGAAAGAGAGAAAGACAGACCGCTGAGAGACAGTGACCAAATCCTCAGTCTAGGGTCATGACCTCTGAATCCAGGCTGGTGTCTCACCTCAGGACGTCCATTTCGTCTTTAAGTGACTGAGCTTCGTCAGCCAGAGACGTCAGCTCCTCGTTCTGAACTTTGACCTCCAGGAGCTCCTTCTCCAGCTCCTCACAGCGGATACGGTAGTCGTCTTTAGCCGCCTCGAGCCTGGCACATACACACAGAAACACACACACACACACACAATCATGAGACAGTTAAACCGTGTCCAAAGGACAACTCCACTGTGCTTAAAAATAAAAATAAACGTGCTAAATCTGAGCATATATCTGAGCAAACGTGGACCAGTGACCCAAGTGTGAAAAACAGACAACTGTCAGCTCCATCATAATCCCCCGAGCCCGTGAAGTGCCCCAGTGAGAGGGTGGGTGTCTATACCCCGTGTGCCCTCTGTGCCCATGCTAGCTGTAGTTACCTCCACTGGGGCAGGGCCTGAATGGGACTGAGCCCCTCGGGAGCCAGCGGGAAGGGCAGAGCCTGATACTCCCAGCTCAGATGAGAGAGCTCCGACTCGCTCATCCTGTCGCAAGAAGCCGCATTAGCTAGCATTAGCGTTAGCCAAAGTCGTTGGAGTTTGGCAGAAATCATATAACGCAGATCTCTCGTTTAGCCCCACATCCGCACATACATCAGTGAGTAGGCCAGATGTAATCCAGGGGGTGGGGTCTGCGTAATGCGGCCATGTTGTGTGTTAGACGCACAGTAGAGATAGCCGACTGCTTTTATATATATATATATATATATATATATATATATATATCTTCTAGCTCAGACTTCTATCTCCTTCTCTCACCTAAACGACTCCTCCTGCAGCTGCTCCAGCTGTGCCTGTAGCTGGAGGTGCCGCCTCCCGGCCGGGCTGTTCAGGTCCTCGATGGAGTCAGACTGGTTGAGACGCTCCATCAGGACCTGATTCTCGGCAAGCAGGCTGCTCTTCTCCTCCTGTAGAGCCGCCACCTGATGGAGAGAAAGAGAGAGAGAAAGAGCAATGTAAAGAAGTCATTAATAGACAGAATTACAGGCGCATCTCAATAAATTAGAATGTCGTGGAAAAGTTCATTTATTTCAGTAATTCAATTCAAATTGTGAAACTCGTGTATTAAATAAATTCAATGCACACAGATTAAAGTAGTTTAAGTCTTTGGTTCTTTTAATTGTGATGATTTTGTCTCACATTTAACAAAAACCCACCAATTCACTATCTCAACAAATTAGAATACTTCATAAGACCAATAAAAAAACATTTTTAGTGAATTGTTGGCCTTCTGGAATTTATGTTCATTTACTGTACATGTACTCAATACTTGGTAGGGGCTCCTTTTGCTTTAATTGCTGCCTCAATTCGGCGTGGCATGGAGGTGATCAGTTTGTGGCACTGCTGAGGTGGTATGGAAGCCCAGGTTTCTTTGACAGTGGCCTTCAGCTCATCTGCATTTTTTGGTCTCTTGTTTCTCATTTTCCTCTTGACAATACCCCATAGATTCTTTATGGGATTCAGGTGTGGTGAGTTTGCTGGCCAGTCAAGCACACCAACACCATGGTCATTTAACCAACTTTTGGTGCTTTTGGCAGTGTGGGCAGGTGCCAAATCCTGCTGGAAAATGAAATCAGCATCTTCAAAAAGCTGGTCAGCAGAAGGAAGCATGAAGTGCTCCAAAATTTCTTGGTAAACAGGTGCAGTGACTTTGGTTTTCAAAAAACACAATGGACCAACACCAGCAGATGACATTGCACCACAAATCATCACAGACTGTGGAAACTTAACACTGGACTTCAAGCAACTTGGGCTATGAGCTTCTCCACCCTTCCTCCAGACTCTAGGACCTTGGTTTCCAAATAAAATACAAAACTTGCTCTCATCTGAAAAGAGGACTTTGGACCACTGGTCAACAGTCCAGTTCTTCTTCTCCTTAGCCCAGGTAAGACGCCTCTGACGTTGTCTGTGGTTCAGGAGTGGCTTAACAAGAGGAATACGACAACTGTAGCCAAATTCCTTGACACGTCTGTGTGTGGTGGCTCTTGATGCCTTGACCCCAGCCTCAGTCCATTCCTTGTGAAGTTCACTCAAATTCTTGAATCGATTTTGCTTGACAATCCTCATAAGGCTGCGGTTCTCTCGGTTGGTTGTGCATCTTTTTCTTCCACACTTTTTCCTTCCACTCAACTTTCTGTTAACATGCTTGGATACAGCACTCTGTGAACAGCCAGCTTCTTTGGCAATGAATGTTTGTGATTTACCTAGTGAACCAAACTGAGAGACCATTTTGAAGTCTCAGGAAACCTTCGCAGGTGTTTTGAGTTGATTAGCTGATTGGCATGTCACCATATTCTAATTTGTTGAGATAGTGAATTGGTGGGTTTTTGTTAAATGTGAGCCAAAATCATCACAATTAAAAGAACCAAAGACTTAAACTACTTCAGTCTGTGTGCATTGAATTTATTTAATACACGAGTTTCACAATTTGAGTTGAATTACTGAAATAAATGAACTTTTCCACAACATTCTAATTTATTGAGATGCACCTGTATATATTAAAAAAAAAAAATTTTTTTAAATTGTACACACTTTGTGTATCATTCTGTCTACATTTTTAAATTCATGTATACAGCTATAACACGTTATCATATAATAAATCAGTGATTTTACGGGTTAATCGTTTAAAACACAAAACCAAAGTTAAAACAAAAGCAAGCACAAAATGTCTGAATAAATGGGAAGAAGACGTCAGTAGGGTTTCATGCAGATTAACGTGGATGTGATGTGCTCGGAACACGGCGATCATGAAGTTTCACGCCACGCGGTGAAAACAGGAGGACAAAGAAACGGTCACGGCCTGCAGATTTACACACGGAAACCATTTAAAGATTTTATTTTTTTTAAAATAAACTTAAATAGATGCAAATTTTCCACTGACCTCAAATGTGATCGATCACACGAGGCATGAACTGAATTCAGAATTTCGTGGAGCTTACGATGGATATACAAATTCTACACACCCCTGTTGATATGGCAGGTTTTTGCGAAGTAAAAGAATGAAACTACGATAAATCATGTTAGATCCTTTCTCACCTTCAATGTGAAATTGCAAAGTAAAACAAATAAAGTGAAAAAATAAAAAAAATAAAAAAAACGTACTATAACCTAGTTGCATAAGTGTGCACACCCCTAAACTGATACTTTGTTGAAGCACCTTTTGATTTTAATCACACCGTTGTCGTGCTGAAAGGTGAAATTCCTTTTCATCTTCAGCTTACTAGCAGACACCTGAAGGTTTTGCACTAAAATCGACTGGCATTTGTAACTATTCATGATTCCCTCTACCTTGATAAAACCCTCAGTTCTGGCTGAAGAAAAGCAGCCCTAAAGCATGATGCTGCCACCACCGTGCTTCACCGTGGGTACGGTCTTCTTTTGGTGATGTGCTTATTTTTTTTTTTTTTGTGCCAAACATACCTTTCGGAATTATGGAATTTTACCACCTTTTGGAATTGGCTTTCATCACAACTTGCCATTTTAACAGGGGTGTGTAGACTTTTTATATCCATCGTATATCTCATTTTAAAATTAAACTTCAAGTTTTAAAGCCTTACATACAAATTTAAATAATGGGACACAAATTTAATTCAACTATCAAATTTCAAAACAAAAGCATCAACGTTTAGATTTATAAAACAGTTTCTATAGTAACAGCTCATTCATGGGGACTTGTATAGCAGATGCTTGACATAATCTAAACCTAATTATTAAACATATATTTTTGAAGAAGAACAAAGTCTCCAGAGTCAGCGCTTATGTTTTTCAACATTAAGATTTTCGCTCTTAACAGAGTTGAGTCAGATTTAAAAAAAATAATAATAAAATAAAAATAAATAAATAAATAAAAATACGGCTATAAATGATAACAGGAACTAACTTCCACAACAGAAAATGTAACTATAAACTGATAAAAAAATAAATAAATAAAAAAAAATTACAATGCGCTATCTTAGTCCCTGGAAAGTACAGTAAATATTTTAATCCTGATTCTAGAAATAGTTTCAAAACAATCCGGCTCACAGGACTGACAACAGAAACTGTGATGCCCATGATGACTGCAAAGACTCATGGGTAAGCGCAGTCTGCTGTTGCCATGGAAACCCAGGGGCGTTCGCACACAGGTGAAGGTGAAATTAGTTTGTGAAGCGACACTAGTGGCACTAAGAAGCAGCTGCACACACACACGCACGCACACACACACACACACACACACACACACACATACACGCCCGCACGCACACTGAAGAGTTTGCCTGCTACTGAGGGATGTTACAGGAAGCGAGGTGCAAACTCTGGATAACAAGTGAGTGGAAAAACAGTGAGAGGAGAGAGAGAAAAAAAAAAGGGAGGAACATTACCCTCTCCTCTAGTTCAATAAACTCTAATCTCAGCCTATCACGCTCCTCTTGGACGAGGTACGCCTTCAAAGCAAGGCAGAGGGTCAGAAAAGAAAAGATAGAGAAGGGGGGGAGGAAAAAAAAGAAGAGAACAAAGAAACAAACATGTGGAAATACATTTCCTAAACTTTACAACATGGCCGACGGCTGAGATGCGACGCAGAGCTCGAGGCTTACCGACCTCGGCTCTGAGCTAGAGAGAAGCGCTGCGAAAGGGTCACCTCCTGGGCTTAATGTAAGGACAAACTTCAGAAGTCTGGGTGAGAGTAGAGATGTAGAGTGTGTCTGAAAATAATCAGCGACAGAAGCTGCAGCGCTTCTATAGCCATGTTTCTGCATATCTTAAAATCTTAAAGGAGCACTACAACATTCTTCAGTCTAACCTTTATCCACCGTACCTGCAGCATATGTAGTGTGGGATTACTACAAAAAAAAGCCTGACAGGTCTCTTAGAAAAGGACGGAAAACCGGTTTAGGGCAGATGTACACCGCATGGTCGTGGGCAGTGGTAGCTCAGTGGTTAAGACGTTGGGCTACTGATCGGAAGGTCATGAGCTCAAATCCCAGCACCGCCAAGCCTCCACTGTTGGGCCCTTGAGCAAGGCCCTTAACCCTCAACTGCTCAGATGTATAAATGAAATAAATGTAAGTCGCTCTGGATAAGGGCGTCCAAAAAAAAAAGGTAATCATGACAGAAGTTATTCATAATACACGACATGACTGTAGGAACGTGGTACATTTTCTACACAGCCCTCTCACAAATCACTTCTTTAAGTTAGACACTACAGTCAGTCCCTCCAGGATTTAGTGATTTTGCGATCGCAAAGAAATGAACGCAAAATCGAGCAAACGCCGCAATATTCGGAGGAGCTTGCAATTTTTCTGAATTACTGCAGATTTCATCACAACGAGCACCCGTCGATTCATGTGCGTTGAAAAACAAACATCACTGCGAAAATTGAGCATTTTTAGCTGCAACAATCACAAACAAACTCCTGTACAGACCGGATAGTGCACATATACACAGGGCTTTACTGTAACCACCAGGTATTTGGGGGGGAAAAAGCTGCCGCTAATATGTTTTATTTAAGATGTAGACACTTCCAGAACATTTCCATGCGGGAAAGTACAAACATTTACAGTAGAAAGTTTTACGTTGTTCTTCCTATTATAGGAAAACGGTGTTAAATATAGGAAGTAGTGTTTAATTTGAAGTAAAACGCATGAGCGGTAGCTTTTTGTCTCTCGAAAAACCGTACAACCCCCGTATATACGCACACACTCCAGTTTCTGCACAGATGGGCTCGACCACTCTGCTTAAAAAACGCTTCTGCCTGACACAGGAGACTAGGAAAGCCAACAGCTTTTTAAAAAAATAAACAAATAAATAAATAAAATAAATAATAAATATATATACACACACACTAATTATAATTGTAATTATCCTTAGCATTGAAAATGTTTGTAAAGTGTTATTTGTAAAGCCTATTTGACTTTTCTTTCATTTTTTCCCCTTTTTCAGCTGAAAAAGGGCCATTTTTTACTTAAGTTTCTTTAGTAGTATCCCTAATAAACATGTTAACGATTGTCAGATCAAATTAGCCAAGCCAGACATGCGTCGATTGATTGTATTTCGCAATAACGGATGCAAAACATTCTCCATTCACCTCGACAGGAAGCAACGCTGCATCTTTCAAGCTGGAAATTCGAGACGAGAGATTACTAATATGAGATGGAATAAAGGGGGCGTGGCTTCCGAGTGGTCAGATAATATTGGAGAGCTCAAAACAACTAAGCAACTGTCACTCGTTCCAGACTGACATCAATTGGCTCATGTATTGTTTTTACTGCGGTGGAGAGGAAGAAGACTGCTGTATTTTTGTGGTTTTTTGATGACTCGTGCATAGCAGCGTACTCCGATATTAAAATGTGGAGTTCCTACGCAAGATGCGTAAAAGGTCGGCAGGACTGCAGTGGATAGAGATTAAAAATGCTGGCGTTATCCCTTAAGGAACTAAAAATCGAATCAAAATCCAAGGTAAACTGAGCATATGCAAAACCAAAGAAGCAAAGCCATTTAAAACGACATCTAATGGAGTTGTGCGCAAGCTGGTGCTTACTGAGTGGAGATGTTTACCTGCATGTCCAGCTCGTGGCAGCGCTGAGCGATCTCCTCTTTAGAAGCCAGAGCATCGTTCAGCTCCTCCACCGTCTTCTTCAGCTGAGAGCAGAAACGAGATAAATAACGAGACATTACCGGTTTAAAATACAGCTATACTATATAGTGATGAGAAGCGATGACCGGGGTCCAAGCAGAAAAACCAACGCAGCAAGGGTTCTTTATAGTGTTAAAGGTTACTAATAACATGGAACATTCTGGAACATTTTTTTTAAAAATGAAAGAACCCTTTAGGGTGCTTGATGGAACCTTGTTTGGAGTGTAAAACACTTCTAGTACTAAGTGCTTGGACCCCTAAGAATATCAAGGTCCAATTATGAAACTTAAATAAGGGGTCCAAGCACTCATTTTCCTTGACATTTTTAACATTACAGCACTCATGGGTTCTGTATAGTGTTCAAGGTTATTAAAAGAGAACATTCTGGAACATATGATAAGAAATTAAAAAATAATATATAAAATAAAAATAATAATAAAATAAAAATAAAAATTAGAAATTTACAGTGCTAGATGAAACCTTCCTTCATAACCTTCCAGTACCAAGTGCTTGGACCCCTAACAATATAATATTATGATCTAATTTTAAATTTAAATTAGGTCATACTTGTTTTTTGTTGTTTTTTTTTACACCCAAGTTCCCTTTATTTCCTCTTCTATTTCACACATAATCTAACTAGAATAATGAGTTTGAAAGAGCTTTGAGAGGAAGAACATCTAAAACTGGGTTCTGAAGAAGGAGATGTAAGAGCAAGGAGATATAGTTTGCTAGACAGTTCAAAACTCTCGGGTCTAGGAGTAAGAAAGCAAAGATCGTAATAAATAAAACAAAACGTACCTGTCTGTCCAGGTCAGCGTAGGAGTCGTTTCCTGCCGAAACTGGAGTCTCTTTGCTCATGAGCTACAAAACCCAGACAAAAAATGAAAATGAGCACACTGGCGTTAATGAATACAGGGTCAGTGCGGATTGTGGATGGATTTAATGTTACCTCCTGAATGGCCGTCATGACGACATGCTGCACGGACTCCTCCATCATCATGATGGTCTGGATGTACTCTAGATGATGTTCATAAAGCGAGTCAGTTTTTAAATGCACAGTGTGTTTACATTATTGGCTATCTAACGGGATTTCACTCCTCTCATACTGTTCAAATATCAAATATTATGCATTCAAGGCAAAAATCAGTCCGTACAGGATTTCGCGGAGTTTCTTTGTGATTGTTGCGGCCAAAAATGCTCGATTTTGCTGCGGCGTTTTTCGAAATTTGCGATGCGAAGGACAAAAGAGGTTTTTTGTGCTTTTTTTTTTTGTTTGTTTGTTTGTTTTTTGCGGAAAACTACTTGAATCGACGAAATCGCAATCGCACGGAATTGTTTTGCGCGGTCTTTTGCAGTGATGTTTGTTGGTAAATGAGACCTTTTAGCTGTACTCATGCTCCACACACAGGAATCTGAAAGTGCTTTGGCTGAATGTGCGTTGTGACGACGTCACGCGTCTTAGCCCAAATCTGCGGAAAATCTGCGGTGACTTTGAAAAAATTGCAAGCTCCTCCGAATACTGCGGAGCTCGCTTGATTTTGAGCGAATTTCTGCGCTCGCGAATTCACGGAATCTTGGAGGGACTGAAAAAAAAAAAAAATCCGCATTTGAATGTTTGACTTTTAGTTGCTTAACACGATCTATCGAAACATGCGCTCGCCAAACGTTTCTGACAAACGACTCTTGTTGCTTGATGTAGAAAAAGGGGCGTGTCAACGGGGGTTCGCAAGCTCAGAAGAAACACTGTACATCTTGACTTAACGATAGGAGTGTGAAGGAACAGTCGACACGTGCACGCACGGACACGTACGCACCTTGTTTCTGTTCGCAGTTGACCGCGCAGCCGAGTATGAGCTGCAGCATTCGGCCGAGCTCGGCTGCGTCGGAGTGCTCCCCGATCAGATTGACATCAGGCAGGGTGAAGTCATTAATCTGCTGTCCCAGGACCTGGATGAGAGAGAGACAGAGAGAGACAGAGAGAGAGAGAGAGAGAGAGAGAGAGAGAGAGAGGGGGGAAAGATGTTTGAATTGTTCCAATTAGGAGGCAGCTCCCTAGATAGGGATACTTTGGGTCAGAATGTGTGCACTCAGTCCCTCACTATAAGGCAATATATAATATTTACCGGATATGTGAACACATTCCTACCTCATGGTTGTAATCCAAAATGCCTTTTAATATTTTCTTTAGATTACTGATCTGGAAAAGAAGGAAATAAACTGTGTGAAAAACGGGAAAGCGCGAACTCAGCTGAGCAGGACACCGAACACTTTCTCAAATCACGCTAACAAAGCGCAAACACCCAAAGCGGTTATTCACCTTTAACCTCCAATTATCACCCACTTCAGACTTGATGCGGCTTATCCAGCCGTCGCTGAAGTACACTACGTCTCTGAGGACGAGAAGAGGAGAAAAAGACAGTTTAGACAATTCAGCATCTGTGTATCAGTGTGTGTGTGTGTGTGTGTGTGTGTGTGTGTGTGTGTGTGTGTGTGTCTGTCAGCTGGCTACGTTGGAACATAGAACACACTCAGAAGAGATGTGGGTGGACCAATTAGGTCATGCCCTGAGTGTGTATGTAATACTGTGCGCGTGTGTGTGTGTGTGTGTGTGTGTGTGTGTGTGTGTTTGTGTATACATCAGCTGGCTTCGGTGGAACCCAGACCACACTCAGCAGAGATGTGGGTGTGCTATTCATGTTAGGTCATGCCTAACATGAGTGTGTATGTAATATTGTGCGTACGTGTGTGTGTGTGTGTGTGTGTCTCACATTTTCTGCAGAACTTGAGCCATGACCACACCACTTGTCAGGTCTTCCACTGTTTTGCACGGCGCTTCCACGCCAAACGTCTGGATCTGAAAAAGTGATTTCAGAGCAAAGAGGAATTTGGTCAGTCTTTTTTTTTTTTTAAACTGTCATCTTGGAAAAGAACACACACACACACACACACACACACACACACACACACACACACACACACACACACACACATATAACATAGGTGATGTGAAATCATAGTCACAAAATCTCTCTCGTGTGTGTGTGTGTGTGTGTGTGTGTGTGTGTGTGTGTGTGTGTGTGTGTGTTTATCCAGATGTTACAGCCGGGGCAGCATTTACACACGTTACAGAAAGCTGCAAAACCAACAAATCGTTGGTTCGTTTTCTGCATAAACAACCAAAATCCCAATTTTACCAGATGAATGACCGTTTTTATCCTTTTAAAGTTGCATTTGACATTGTGGAACATTCGTGAAATGAGATATCTTACATTAAAGCAGCTATAAACAGCTGTTTCCTCACCAGCCTCTCCTTTTTCCCCCCTCTCAAAGTTAATAAAAAATAAAAAAAATAAAAACTCGAGAAACCGGAAAATACGGAAAGTAACTAAATAGAAATCTTTCCTCCCGCACCTTGGGTAAAGGAGTGTTAATAAACAGTACACACTATCCTAACATAATCTGTGCAAATAACTGGCACACTGTCATCTGTTAAAAGCGGTCATAGCTGTAAAATCATTTACACGTTTTTATTTTATTACTATTTAAAAAAAAAAAAAACAACTGTTACATCATAGTGGCTATTTTATGAGGTTTGGGGTAGGGCTGGGCAATATGACGATGTAATATCGATTAATTCGGTTAATTCGAATGAATGTTTTAACACGATTTTCAAAATGTTCTAATCGAGATTGTACATGTTTATGTTTATAAACAATATTATTTATGGAGGTTATATACATATTAAAAAAAAAAAAAACTGGACGCCCCCATGTTTTTATTCTGTCAGCGAAAAGCTCGGCAGCTAACTCGGATGAGTGAAGCAGATTTTCTTTCTCAAACAGCGAACTGTTTCAGATTTAGCAAACGAACATTTGTGTGTTGATTGATCCAAAGCGAATACTCGAGTATATTATACGGTATAGCTCGTTTAAAGGTAAGAAGTGTTACTTCGTTTATTTCGGATGCTGTGTGCAGCCATGTTGATTTGACGTCACTCTGTAAGCGGGGGAGGAACTCGGATTTGAGAAGAATACCCCAAGCTGACGTCTCGGCTGCGGTGGAATTTCACGTCACGAAAGACATTTATTCTGTCGAGAAAGAAGGGTTCACTAGAGTTGTGCAGAAACAGTAACGGCGCCACCTATATTAAACGCTGCAAACAATGATTTCTATTTTTTTTGTTTCTTTTAAAATATCCTTTTCTTTAAATACCCTTGTTCTTGCATTATGTGTGGGGAAACAAACAGAAATCATAACCGAAAATCGTTTATAAAGTTGAATATAATAATTACTAACTAAAAAATTATTTTTTAAAAAAAATTTTTCGTCCAGTCCTACATTTAATTACAAACTAACTGGAAGTAGCCGACACGGTGTGAAAATGTACTTAATCTTTAAAAAATTTTCAG
This sequence comes from Cranoglanis bouderius, assembly GCA_023630585.1. Classification (NCBI taxonomy): domain Eukaryota; kingdom Metazoa; phylum Chordata; class Actinopteri; order Siluriformes; family Cranoglanididae; genus Cranoglanis; species Cranoglanis bouderius. The sequence continues at coordinate 13,965,748 of CM042565.1, read as the reverse complement.
TATTAAAATTTTCACAGATTTTAATGTTTTGCTCATTTGTAGTGTCAAATATTGATCTATCAATTATTAATAAAAATTTTATTTTTTAAAAATATATACATCAAATAAAGTATCATTGAACATGTAAAAAAAATTGTTTTTAATGCAACAATACTCTATTAATGGCAGTTTGGGAGCAAACATATATACAGTGATACATATTGTGTCGTATAAATGCCTTCAAGAATCATGGTATGACATTTTTGTCATATCCTCCACCCATATTTGGGGGTTCGGTTGAATATTTTGCAACCAATACCTCTCCCTCTCTCGCTTTCTCTTCCTATCTTTTATAAGATCTGTGAAGCAACGCCTTCTCTCCCTGCTTCCGTAAACACAGCAGCATGACACGTCAGCGTCGTCCTCTCGTCCTCACTAATCCCACTCAATATTTCCTCTCCTTCATTCAGGTCAACCCCGGCCTCTATCTCTCTCTCGATCTCTCTCTCTCTCTCTCTCTCTCACACACAAACTTTTGTATACATGTGCTACAAAAAAAAAAAATGGCTTGTTTCCCAAAACCTCCACTTTAGGAGAACATCTCAGAACAACTACAACAGCTACTTCACACTTCCCCCTAAACTTCTTCCTCCTTCTCCTCCCACAGTGCTAGTCGTGTCCTAAATCGCTTCGTTCAACGGTGTTAATCAGTGCACACAGGGAGGGAAAAAACAGGAGTTCTCGTTTATTTCTGAATCACCTGGAGAGGTGATCAGAACAAATAACAGTTACATCGAGGTTATTGAAATGCACAACAACGCTTTATGCAGGATGAGCAATACAACAGAATTTATGTTGTTTATGATGGTACAAAACAAGATGCAGGTACCATCGGTTCCTGTTGGTACCATTTACCTAAAAATAACTTGGGGGGAAAAAAAAAAGCCATAACTGGAAAGCAGCGTAACAGCTTACTGGTGTGTGTTCCAGTAGCTACACGCGTATGTGTGTGCTTCTTTCAACTGGTCACTTTCAAAAATGCTCAACAATAACGGTAAATGACCTTATGCTGATCACTTGTCTCTAGTCTCTAGTTTAATAAACACTTAGCCCTTAATCACTAATCCCCCGTGTATACATGAGGATTACTTCTATAAAAAGATCTGACGTGACTAATGAGCTCAAGTTGCTTATGTCATTTTCGTTTTATGTAAAACAGGCTTAATGAAACACTAGACACACCAATGTTATGCTAAGCACTAGCGACTGAATGGTGTGTTAAAAGATATTTACAACACAATAGGATGTGTGCATTAAGCATTCATGACTGAATGGTGTGTAAGAAGCATTCGCAAAACAATGGTGCACTACTAAGCATTCACAGCCCAACGGTGCGTTACTAAGCATTCACAGCCCCACGGTGCGTTACTAAGCATTCACAGCCCCACGGTGCGTTAATAAGCACTCACAGCCCCACGGTGCGTTAATAAGCACTCACAGCCCCACGGTGCGTTAATAAGCACTCACAGCCCCACGGTGCGTTAATAAGCACTCACAGCCCCACGGTGCGTTAATAAGCACTCACAGCCCCACGGTGCGTTAATAAGCACTCACAGCCCCACGGTGCGTTAATAAGCACTCACAGCCCCACGGTGCGTTAATAAGCACTCACAGCCCCACGGTGCGTTAATAAGCACTCACAGCCCCACGGTGCGTTAATAAGCACTCACAGCCCCACGGTGCGTTAATAAGCACTCACAGCCCCACGGTGCGTTAATAAGCACTCACAGCCCCACGGTGCGTTAATAAGCACTCACAGCCCCACGGTGCGTTAATAAGCACTCACAGCCCCACGGTGCGTTAATAAGCACTCACAGCCCCACGGTGCGTTAATAAGCACTCACAGCCCCACGGTGCGTTAATAAGCACTCACAGCCCCACGGTGCGTTAATAAGCACTCACAGCCCCACGGTGCGTTAATAAGCACTCACAGCCCCATGGAGTGCGTTAATAAGCACTCACAGCCCCATGGAGTGCGTTAATAAGCACTCACAGCCCCACGGTGCGTTAATAAGCACTCACAGCCCCACGGAGTGCGTTAATAAGCACTCACAGCCCCACGGAGTGCGTTAATAAGCACTCACAGCCCCACGGAGTGCGTTAATAAGCACTCACAGCCCCACGGAGTGCGTTAATAAGCATTCACAGCCCCACGGAGTGCGTTAATAAGCACTCACAGCCCCATGGAGTGCGTTAATAAGCACTCACAGCCCCATGGAGTGCGTTAATAAGCACTCACAGCCCCATGGAGTGCGTTAATAAGCACTCACAGCCCCATAGAGTGCTAATAAGCATTCACAGCCCCACGGTGCATTAATAAGCACTCACAGCCCCACGGAGTGCGTTAATAAGCACTCACAGCCCCACGGAGTGCGTTAATAAGCACTCACAGCCCCACGGAGTGCGTTAATAAGCATTCACAGCCCCACGGAGTGCGTTAATAAGCACTCACAGCCCCACGGAGTGCGTTAATAAGCACTCACAGCCCCATGGAGTGCGTTAATAAGCACTCACAGCCCCATGGAGTGCGTTAATAAGCACTCACAGCCCCATGGAGTGCGTTAATAAGCACTCACAGCCCCATAGAGTGCTAATAAGCATTCACAGCCCCACGGTGCATTAATAAGCACTCACAGCCCCACGGTGCGTTAATAAGCATTCACAGCCCCACGGTGCGTTAATAAGCACTCACAGCCCCACGGTGCGTTAATAAGCACTCACAGCCCCACGGTGCGTTAATAAGCACTCTCAGCCCCACGGTGCGTTAATAAGCACTCACAGCCCCACGGTGCGTTAATAAGCATTCACAGCCCCACGGTGCGTTAATAAGCATTCACAGCCCCACGGTGCGTTAATAAGCACTCTCAGCCCCACGGTGCGTTAATAAGCACTCTCAGCCCCACGGTGCGTTAAGAAGCACTCTCAGCCCCACGGTGCGTTAATAAGCACTCACAGCCCCACGGTGCGTTAATAAGCACTCACAGCCCCACGGTGCGTTAATAAGCACTCACAGCCCCACGGTGCGTTAATAAGCATTCACAGCCCCACGGTGCGTTAATAAGCATTCATAGCCCCACGGTGCGTTAATAAGCATTCACAGCCCCATGGAGTGCGTTAATAAGCATTCATAGCCCCACGGTGCGTTAATAAGCATTCACAGCCCCATGGAGTGCTAATAAGCATTCACAGATCATTAATTTGTTAATAAAAATTTGCATTTCACTGGTACATTAATAAGCATTCACAGCCCAACAAAAAAAAAAAAAGTCTAATATGCACCAGCAAACAAAGCCGGTGTTAACACACACAAATCCGAGGTTGTGGTACATTAATACACATTAATACACATTAATACACATTATCAACAAGCATCAGGATGAAGGTTCTGAACTGAGCGCTTACCGATAATTTAACATACAACATACTTTGATATTCAAATATCATTTAAACACTGTCCAATGTTTATTATGAACTGATCCAGACCCGTCCCCCTATCCACGATTACACGGGAACCACGGTGACTCCTGGTCAGAGTTTAATTTTAGCCCTCACATGCTGGTTACGAAATCCAACCCTGACGACACACACAAACTGCCTGCTGAGAATAAATCACACCACGTTATATGTTTACTTTAACAAACTGCTTCAATCACAATCCTCTGCTTGTGATTCAGAACGCTAACACACACTTCACCCACATGTCCAGACAACTGCGCCGAATTTATAAATGGATTTATTAGAAAAAATACAAGGAGCTCCGGTCATCTGAGCACTCTGTGAACCTTCATCAAAACTCCATAGAAGAATGCTTAAGTCAGTGATCCTGCAGAGGAAGTGCACACCCCTGACCTTCACTCAGTGCGAGGAAACAGATGATTGGGGAAGTGAAGACAGCAGCTGGCTGCTCCTATAAATGTAGAGCGAAATGGGCAGAATGTGTCCTGAAATAATCCTTATGTGTGAATTCATGATCAATTTAAAATTGGTTTGTTACCACAGCAGTTCAGGCAAAAATACTATTAAAAGCTGTGGTAAAGAAAACTGACACTAACTGCGTGAGCTGAGGTAACAAAAACTGACACTAACGGAGTGAGCTGAGGTAAAGAAAACTGACACTAACCGAGTGAGCTGAGGTAAAGAAAACTGACACTAACCGAGTGAGCTGAGGTAAAGAAAACTGACGCTAACCGCATGAGCTGAGGTAAAGAAAACTGACGCTAACCGAGTGAGCTGAGGTAAAGAAAACTGACGCTGACCGAGTGAGCTGAGGTAAAGAAAACTGACGCTGACCGAGTGAGCTGAGGTAAAGAAAACTGACGCTGACCGAGTGAGCTGAGGTAAAGAAAACTGACGCTGACCGAGTGAGCTGAGGTAAAGAAAACTGACGCTGACCGAGTGAGCTGAGGTAAAGAAAACTGACGCTGACCGAGTGAGCTGAGGTAAAGAAAACTGACGCTGACCGAGTGAGCTGAGGTAAAGAAAACTGACGCTGACCGAGTGAGCTGAGGTAAAGAAAACTGACGCTGACCGAGTGAGCTGAGGTAAAGAAAACTGACGCTGACCGAGTGAGCTGAGGTAAAGAAAACTGACGCTGACCGAGTGAGCTGAGGTAAAGAAAACTGACGCTGACCGAGTGAGCTGAGGTAAAGAAAACTGACGCTGACCGAGTGAGCTGAGGTAAAGAAAACTGACGCTGACCGAGTGAGCTGAGGTAAAGAAAACTGACGCTGACCGAGTGAGCTGAGGTAAAGAAAACTGACGCTGACCGAGTGAGCTGAGGTAAAGAAAACTGACGCTGACCGAGTGAGCTGAGGTAAAGAAAACTGACGCTGACCGAGTGAGCTGAGGTGAAGAAAACTGACGCTGACCGAGTGAGCTGAGGTGAAGAAAACTGACGCTGACCGAGTGAGCTGAGGTGAAGAAAACTGACGCTGACCGAGTGAGCTGAGGTGAAGAAAACTGACGCTGACCGAGTGAGCTGAGGTGAAGAAAACTGACGCTGACCGAGTGAGCTGAGGTGAAGAAAACTGACGCTGACCGAGTGAGCTGAGGTGAAGAAAACTGACGCTGACCGAGTGAGCTGAGGTAAAGAAAACTGACGCTGACCGAGTGAGCTGAGGTGAAGAAAACTGACGCTAACCGAGTGAGCTGAGGTAAAGAAAACTGACGCTGACCGAGTGAGCTGAGGTAAAGAAACACTGAAGCTAACTGCGTGAGCTGAGGTAAAGAAACACTGAAGCTAACTGCGTGAGCTGAGGTAACAAAAACTGACGCTAACTGCGTGAGCTGAGGTAACAAAAACTGACGCTAACCGAGTGAGCTGAGGTAAAGAAGGATTTGGAGCTAACTGGTAAAGAAAAAACAACGTTTTTCATAAAACAAATGGATGAACCATTTGGTAAGAAAGTTGTTCACCAAGATCATAGTTAATAGTGTGAATAAAAAAAAGAGAGAATTAAAAAAAATAAGATAAACTATAAAGCCTTACAAAATTTAATTACATAATGCCAATTAAAGTCAGGGTCAATTTCAGAGAAGATTTTATTCGTCCTATTCAGTTTTGGGGGTTTATTACGACACGGCTACACACGTTTAAACCTCTGGTTCACATCTGCTACAACAGCTGGTGCGTAAGCTGCTCAGATCAGCAGGTCCGCTTTGGCATGTCGCCTAGTGGCTATGTGAGGAATGTGAGCCGACCACATTATTTCCGGAGACCAAAAGCAGCAGCCAGACGTCTTCACGCGAGTCGGGCGTGCACAGATCAAATCACGAGCCTGAAGCGAGAGAAATGTTGGGAAATGTGGAGACGGCACACCTGGATGGGCTTCGGAGGACCACAAAGTGGTACAAGTTACTGTCTAACACTCATTTGCAAATCACTGCTGTTTACTTCATCATGGTAGTCCATGGCTGTAAGTAATTAGGAATTATTTCTAGTAAAGTGACAACATTGCAACTCCATAAAAACATCAAAATAAACAAATAAATAAATAAACAGTTTAAACACTTCATGGATGACAGGATGTGCGGTTACAGGAAAATAATCAACAATGCAGTGGTGCGATGACAGATAGATTATTTTCCTGAAGTGTTTCATTCAACACCTCACTTTATATCCATTTATAGTTACATTCAACGCTGTGGAACATTCAGTCCTGACATGAGTTACATTTACATACACTTCATACATTTACATTACAGCAGCTCTGCAAAGTGCAAACTCATTTGTTTTCGTAGAAAACGTCAAGACACAGCCTTAACTGACGCTGGAGACGAGAGGTCGACCGATTGTGGGTTTTTACGATAGCGATAACCAAGTTGGGCAGTACCTGTCGATAACCGATTAATCAACTGATAGATTTTAAATCTGATACTGAATGAAAACATAATTCTCAAAGTAAAATATTGCTGAACTTTATTACAAAAATAAACAGTACTGACTGTACAATGGAAATTTACTGTACTTTTTTTTAATATTAACATATTAACTATTAATAAATAAAGTAAATAAAAGATATACATCCAAACTGAACCAAAAAGTAACACATAAATAACAAATAAAAATAGAGACATCCAAAATGAATCAAAAAACACTTCAAATAACACAACAAAATTGGTCAGTGATAGTTTTTATTTCGCCTCTAGTGGCCGCTCTCGTACTGTATAATGACAGCGGACCCTTCTAAGCCGCTCCAACGACACACACAACCGGGAAAAATGATCTGTGTGGATTTTTGTTTTTATATGTGGACAACCGATAGTTCCAGCAACCGGTTATCGGTGCTGATTAACCGGCAAAACCGGTCGACCTCTACTGGAGACTCCTTCCATAAACGTTACATAAACGTCTCCTTAGGTGTGGATATTACTAAAGAGGCTCAAGCAGCACTCCAGCAGGCCACAGCACTCAAATCGAGGCAAAACTTCCTCTTTTTGTTTCTCAGAACAAAGCTCTTAGTGTCAGCGAGGCTCACGAGTCAGCCGCAGGCGTGAGGAGAGTGTCAGTCACTGTGTCAGTCGGTCACTTCGACAGCAAATTATTCACTTTTACCGCGTATTAATCAGACACATTACGGCCCTGACACAAAACGGTAACACAAATCAGACACCCATATTTTAGACTTTATCAGGGAGGAGGATGTTATATCGACGCCGTGGGTGGCGTCAACAACAACAACAAAAAAAAAAAAAGATAATGATGAGTAGAAAATAATTCCGTAAGCCTACTAAAGGCTGATTTATACTTCAAAGTTGTTTACATTGTTCGAAAGAAATCGATTGCCTTCTACTGCAGCCTTCTCGGACTGAACGAGATTAATATCGTCCCGGTGATCAACAGATTAACTTGAGTAATGAAAGAGGTTATTTTACACGATTCAGTTCTCTTCGTGTGGAGCTCGCCCAGGTGAACCTTTACACAAACTTGTGAGGCTCAGAAACAGGGTCTGGAGGAATGCTCATCATTAAATAGCCATCATGTCGAGTTTACTCTATCTCTTTATCCATCTTTATTTCTGACTGCCTGCTCAAGTGAGAGAAATTTTTTTTTTTTAAAAATTCAGCATTCACAACCTTTTTTATTAGGAAACGCAAGGTATATTTCAGGGTAATGTTACTACCAATTATTTTGAAGTAGGGTGTAAACAATTAATGCTGCGTCCCAATCCGCTTATCCGTTTGTTTCTTCGTTTAAAGAACGACATGTTGTACTTTTTTTCCCTTTCTATCGATATATTTCATGTCCTGTCGTGGAGAACTTAGTCACAGCTTTACCTCGGGCTGACACCGGAGACTCCTTCCATAAATCGCTGAAAACATTACCGTCAACAATCGACAAGAACATCCTTTTTTTAAATGCGTTTCTATGATGTCCATCGTGTACGTTGATACTATACAAATGATAACGTATTAGAACGAGCTCGTTAATATAAACCTGCGATTTGCCTCGCTGCCGGAACTACTGTCCGAGGTGCCGTTATAGAAAATGACATCAACACAATCAGAATCGAGAATTCAACAGCGCTGTCGTATAAAACTACACGTCGATAATATACATCATTGTACAGGAGTTTGTAGACAAATAATCGGCCCCTCCAGGATTTCGCGATCGTAGAAATTCACGCCAAAAAAATAAATAAATAAATAAATCAAGCAAACTCGGCAATATTCGGAGGAGTTTGAAATTTTTCAAAACGACCGCAGACTTGCCGGAGATTTGGGTCAAGATGAGTCATGTGACGTCATCACAACGCACATTCGGCCAAAGAACTCTCATTTGCCAACAAACACCGCTGTGAAAGACAAACAATTTGCGATTTCGCCGATTCAAGTAGTTTAGTGAAAATAAAGAAAGGAAAAAAAAGCACAAAAAACCTCCGCAAGTTGCATCGCAAATCTTGAAAGAAAGTATTTTTGGCCGCAACAATCACAAAAAAAAAAAAAAAAAAAACTCTGCGAAATCCTGTAAGGACTGCATAACGCAAACGTGCCTAGTCTACATGCAAAGCAGGATTATTACCCTTTATGTCAACCGTTTTTATCAAGTACATGGCTGTACATGCTTATTAACGTAATTCTCCATTCAGTATTAATGATGCAACTCTACACTGGCTGAGGCACTTCAGTCAGCTCTGACCTTCCCTACAATGACAGCAGCAGCAGTGTGTCATCAGTCTGACTTTCTTTATTACAGGTGTACGTGTCCGGACTTGCGTTCCTGCAGTTCCGCCTCTTTCCAGCGTGCTCCTTCCTTCTCATCTGCAGCCTGACGATATCTCCGGGACTTCGGTTTTCCCGTTTCTATACCAACCATCTCTGTGACTGGTTTAGATTAATCAAATCAAATAAAACAGAGGAAGAGGCAGTGGAAATTCTCACGCTCAAGCACGAGCAAGTCCTAGAGTACTCGAATTCCTCGGGTACGGGTTAGACCGTGCAACAACTACTGTGTTTGCAAACCACGAGAAACGTTGTTGTTTCAACTCTGCTAGCGTCGCACCAGACAGCGAGGCAAGACCTTATTCTGACTGGTGTCTTTGTTTTTTGTCGTTTCGCTCAGCGTGTTTCGACGTGACGTGATGGCTGTACAGTTCGACAACAGTATTTTCGTATCACCAACTTAAAGTCCGCTAAAGTCTTCTGTAACCGGTTAGACCGCGACTGCTGTCCAAACTGCTATTGTTACTATAATCACGAGACTTTACGAGATTAAGGCTCTCGGTTACTTTCCATTTGTTTTTTGGTCCGCTTCAATCTAACGGAGTCGACGAAGCCTCGTACACGTTCCTTCACCCGTTTGAGCACTGGGTCAGCTGGAATACAGTACCGGGGTGAGGTTGAGGGTTATGAGGGTTATGCTTAAAGGGTCTACAACCTTGTTGTCATCGGCAAAGAAACGTTCTGCTGAGCGACCACTTAACCAACGCCAAAAAGGTTAAGCCTGAGATCGATGCGCTTCGCCAGCTGATCTAACCAGACGACTGCAGAAACGTGAAAGGCGGCAAACCCACAACATCGAGTTTACCGCATGTTGAATTCTCAAATCAGAAGGTGTTGATTAATTTTCTATAACGGCAGGTCTGAGAGGAGCTCCAGCTGTAACTTAAATTCTAGAAATAATTTATACGAATGCGTTTTCATTTCTATAGTAACAGCTGGTACACTGGGACTTGTACAGGAGATGTTTATTTAACATTTATGGAAGGAGTCTCTAGAGTTTTTCCTCCACAGGAAAGTCTTCAGGACAGGAAAGTCTTCAGGACAGGAAAGTCTTCAGGACAGGAAAGTCTTCAGGACAGGAAAGTCTTCAGGACAGGAAAGTCTTCAGGACAGGAAAGTCTTCAGGACAGGAAAGTCTTCAGGACAGGAAAGTCTTCAGGACAGGAAAGTCTTCAGGACAGGAAAGTCTTCAGGACAGGAAAGTCTTCAGGACTTCAGGAGGGTGGTGAGGGAACGACTGTTTACAGCTGCTATAACGCAAGCGATTACAGAAAGTAATTTGCTTTGCAGGTGTTAAATAACATTAACGTTAAATGTATCTATAGAAGGTTAAAAAACGTGACGCGTGGTTCATTAATAAAACACTTCGGGTCGTGCTGTTAAAAGAAAATAATCCACTTCAGGACGGTAACCATGACTCTGCTTTGAGTCAGAACGCATCGCACCACCCAGACGTGGATTGTTTTCCGATAACAGCATGGCCCGTCGTGTGTTATTCCTTACTTCATCAATGTTACCCAAATTTGCCAAAGTGATGCTCTGGTTTCAATCTGCAACAACACTGGTAAAAGCCTCAGAGACGAGGCCCAATGAGTCAGCTAGCACTGAATTGAGAGTCCACATCCGTACCCTTCTCAGTGCGCAATCGACACTTGGCAGCAGTGAAGTATTTGGTAACAGCCCCGGCTCAGCTGTTTCCTCTTCGCCTGGCACGGACCGTGATGAGGACTCTGGCACTCCGTCTCTCTCCTCAGTTATGATAATGTAACAGCACATGGCCAGCTGGCACACTCGGGTTTCACCCATCAGACCAGAACAAGCACTTAGGAGTTGCGCCACACTACCACCCGAGCTGACCCCGCGACCTTTAGGGCATGCACAGGGAGCTCACGTGGAGGTTTAAGCAGTTGGTTTGGTCAGGAATGAGAAGTTAAAACACCACCACCACAACTCTTACTTTGGGTTGAACGATTTTTAAATTAAATGGGTTCAAACGTGGACATTTTACAACACGTTTACCGCTTGTCCTTACGTCTCCTGACGTCGTGTCTCCCTTCTCACTCCCGTAGCTTCACTGTGCTAGGCAACTCAATACAACAAGTAGAACATTTTTCCGGCGCCACTTGGTCGCGAACGCAGTCATTTTTTTCAAAATTTGCGATACAACTTGAGTTTTTTGTGCGGAAAACTACTTGAATCGGCGAAATCGCAATCGCGCAAAATCGTCTTTCGCGGTGATGTTTGTTGGGAAATGAGACCTTTTAGCTGTACTCGTGCTCGACGAACGTGAATCTGAGAGGGCTTTGGCTGAATGCGTGTTGCGATGATGTCACATGACGCGTCTCGGCCCAAACCTGCGGGAAATCTGCGGTAATTCTGAAAAATTGCCTCCGAATATCGCGGAGTTCGCTTGATTCTGCGTTAATCTCTGCGATCGCAAAAATCCTGGAGGGACTGTAGAACTCATATATAGTAG